>MU765829.1:82770-152520 GCA_026770625.1 Nicotiana glauca | reverse complement strand
ATTTTCCCCGCAATTAGAAACTGGGGCAGAATTTTGAGGAGGACCCTAAAAATTCCGAAGTAATTTTAGCCAATCATCACAACCAACCACAGAAGCATCAACCCATTAAACTAGGGCAGAATTTTGAGGAAGGCCCTCAACATTCTGTAGCAAGAGAGGTCGCAATGTCTTGTGCCACGTCACAGTCGTTGGTTCATCTAAAAAGTTGTTTCTTAATTGTATACTTATGTCATTTTTTTATAAATTCATGCATATTTATTGCTAAAATTTCCTTGTTTAGAAACGGTACCCCAATGATACATACCGTATCACCAGATCAAAGCCGAACAGGCCAAGCAGAGCCAGCAGGGATATGATCTAACCTCCCCTTCTACAAAACTCATGATTTTTGTTTGAATGTAGACACTTGGATTGCGAAAGCATCCGGCATACTATACACTCACGAGACAAAATATTGTTCATGAATATGATCGCTGACAACTCAATACTACGTAATGGTAGGAAGAGCGAGTCTCAACAGCTTTTACCGAAATAGTGGTTCGGGATCGAATTTCCACAGGGAGCTTGGAATAGAGTTGTATTGTCTGTCTAGCCTAGAGTTGTGTATATGCATCTAATTGTACTTCTAACATTTTTGGAGTTTTTGTATTTATCACTACTGTTATAAACTAATTACTAAGGCTAAATTAAGCTACAAGAATATTGCTAAGGTGTATTTAATATAGAGAAAGAAACTAGGGTCGTGACACTACCTAGGTGGCTAGTCAACGGGTAGGAGCTACTAAGGGGAGATTGATATATTTGGGGCTTATGTTATAACCGTTGCGCATTTGTGCCCATTCTCACACCTCTCGATAGAGAGAACGATTTTGCCCAATTGTCTCTCTCGAGACCAATTAGGTGGGCCAGTTAGACCAAGCAACTAGGGTTCAAGTAGGGTAATTACTCTCTCGAGGTTTAACCCTTCAATTGGGACTACCATTTCTCATGGGTCCATCTCAATTCCTTGTTGGGTCAATTTTAGGGTCATGGACTTTCTTTCTCAAGAAGAGTTAGACCCACTAAGCTTGAATCTGTGTTTGCAACCACAAATTCGAAATTGAAACACCAAATTAACCCAAATAACAAACACCCAATCTCAATCTCACCCTAGATGGCAACACCCATCAACTACCCATATTAGGGTTGCGCTAGAACCCTAGCTAATGGGTTTAGCTAGACATAATTAAATAATAAATAGGAGAAATAGAAGAAGAATTAAACATATTAATTAATTGCTTAGAAGAAACTACAAGAATCTATTGAGAAATTAATACTAAAATGCTAAAATAGGCTAAAACTTCAGTTCTCACGAGCGCAGGTCAATATCTGGTACAAAACTTGACCTAAAAATGGTAAAATATTCTATTTATAGTAGCTGGAAAAACTAGAAAAAAATATCACTACGGGGTCAGCGCGGACCGCGCAAAAGTGTAGCGCGGCCGCGTTGGCTCTTGAACTCTTAATCTCATATCTCTGAAATTGAGGACCACGGTACGCGCAAAAGCGTAGTGCGGCCACGGTGGAAGTCAGCGCGTCCGCACAAAAAGGTCACGCGGAGCGCATTGCTTGACTTGGCTAAATCCACAAGTCACTGAAACTTAGTAACGCGGACCGTGCAGACAGGTAGCGCGGCCGCTTGACCTTAACTCCCAAAGGTCATGGTCTCTCAATCTCATGTATGCAGGCCGTGCAAAATTATAGTGCGGCCGCATTGCCTCAAGCCTGATATATCAACTCTCTGAATATCATTAACGCGGACCGCGCAAAAGTGTAGCGCGGCCGTGTGAGCTTGTAGCTTGATATTGTAGGTCCCTGAATCTCATTCGTGCGGCCGTGTCCAAATTAGTGCGGTCCGTGCTAAGCTTCCTGGTCCTCATTTAACTTGGTCTTCGACACTTGGGTAGGTTTCACTCTGTTTTGAGCCGATCTTTGACATTTGCCACTTTGTCGATCAAACCTGCAATCAAGCACAACCTGTGAGCATTTTGGGACTATTTCGTAGGAATTTATACTCAAAGCATAGGCAAGCAGGTGCATAAAACACTTCAAAATCCTACTTATCATAATACAACTCTCAAAATTGTTGCACTTACCAGCATTTGCTATCCACGCACGTCGTTGATATTCCCTATATCACAATGTCCCTAACAGTCATAATATCGCAACCTGCTATCAACTAAGAAACCTTTATTACCATTTGCCCCTTTTATTTCTTGCATAAGGCTGCCATTCTACCTTCCGAGACTGAACACTGTCTCCATCTGCATTTTTCTGCATTGCATAAGGCTACTATTCTGCCTTCTGAGGTTAAGCTCTACCTCCATCTGCATTTTCTGCATTGCATAAGTCTACCATTCTACCTTCCGAGTTTAAACTCTACTTTCATCTACATTTTCTGCAGTGCATAAGGCTACCATTCCACCTTCTGAGGTTAAGCTCCACCCCCATCTACATTTTCTGCACCGCACAAGCCTACCATTCTGCCTTCCGAGGTTAAGCTCTACCTCCATCTATATTTTCCGCATTGCATAAGGCTACCATTCTGCCTTCCGAGACTAAACGTGTCTCCATCTGCATTTGCATGGCTAAAAGATTGCCACGATATTTACATTTGCATGGCTGAAAGATCACCAACTTATTTACATTTGTATGGCTGAAAGATCGCCACATTATCACATTTGCATGGCTGAAAGATCGCCACATTTGTCACATTTACATGGCTGAAAGATCGACACTTTATTTACAATTGCATATCTGAAAGATCGCCACTTTATCTACATTTGCATGGCTGAAAGATCACCACCTTATCTACATTTGCATGGCTAAAAGGCCGCCACCTTATCTACATTTGCATGGCTGAAAGATCGCCACATTATTTACATTTGCATGGCTGAAAAATAGCCACCTTGTTACACTTGCATGTCTGAAAGATCGCCACCTTATTACATTTTCATGGCTAAAAGATCGCCACTTTATTTACAATTGCATGGCTGAAAGATCGCCACCTTATCTAAAATTTGCATGGCTAAAAGATCGACACCTTATCTACATTTGCATGGCTGAAAGATCGCCACCTTATATACATTTGCATGGCTGAAAGATCGCCACCTAATTTATATTTGCATGGCCAGAAGATCGCCACCTTGTTACATTTGCATGGTTGAAAGATCGCCACCTTGTTACATTTGCATGGTTGAAAGGTCGCCACTTTATTTACAATTTCATGGCTGAAAGATCGTTACCTTTATCTACATTTGCATGGCTAAAACATCTCTACCTTATCGATATTTGCATGGTTGAAAGATCGCTGCCTCAGCTACATTTGCATGACTAAAAGATCGCTGCCTCATCTACATTTGCATGGCTGAAAGATCGTCGCCTTATCCATATTTGCATGGCTGAAAGATCGCCGCCATATCCATATTTTCATGGCTGAAAGATTGGTGCCTTATCTATATTTGCGTGGCTGAAAGTTTCCAGCCTTATTTACATTTGCATGGCTGAAAGATCGCCACCTTATTTACATATGCATGGCTGAAAAATTGCCACCAATTGTATCTCATGGGCTGAAAGATCGCCAAATATTGCATCTCATGGGAGAAAAGATCGCCAAACTATACGAAGTCATCATTGCTCAGAGGCACCATTCGCATAGCCCGAGAACACCATGCCATGGCTTGAGGATCCCTATTAATCTTTTGCATATCATTATTCAAAGGCACCCTGGTTCGGAGGCATCATCCCCAAAGCCCAAGAGCATAATTTCATAGCCTTTGAATCCTTTATTATACGCTTCATGGCCCAGGACATCATGGTTTAAGGACGTCATTCTAACCGTCCAAAGACAACCTTCATGGTCCGACGAGAATTTGCATCACGTTTAAATTTACGCACCATATATGCTTGTATTGCTTATTTGCAGGTAAACCAGCAAGCAACGACCATCTTGGCAGGAGCGATCCTGCTCCAGTTCCCGCAGCCCTATCAAACTTTAATCATTCACCCCGTCTTGAATATTGCATCCGTTCTTGGGAAGTCTCCATCGGTATACTCTGCCGACGGATCGGAAACTACATATGACTTGATTCCTGTAAGACCAAAGATATATAGGTAGATCAGAAGCCAGGGTACGGCCTAAACTCCGGCGAACCATTTTGTCCGATCAAAATTGGCCATCATATCTTTACCCAACTACTCTTTCATCCTTCCCGGGTAAAGAGGGGCAACTGTTGATATCCAATTTTTTCCTATATATTTTTTAATATTAAAAATACCTTCAAAATAGCATATTTATGCATATATAAGTATGGCCAAATGTTTTAATATTTTTCCTTCATTTTTAAAAGATTATTAAATCAATTTATTGCCTTATTTAATTCTGAAAAGCCCAATAATTATTCCTAAAATTGGCATTTTTAGTGATTCATTTATTGGAATCTCATATTTATACAAAAATATATCTAATTTAATTTTTTTATATTTTTACAAATTTATTTAGTATTTTTAAGGCTAAATTGCATATAATTGTAATATTAGCCTCTTTTAGATTTAATTACGTTTATGCCCTCAAAATTAGGTAAAATATTTTTAATTTGATAATTATGCATTATTAATCATTTTAGTACCTTTAATTTATTTCCAAAAATTATTTTACTATTTTTTATAAAATAAATAAGGGAAAAGTGGCTATTTAAAATCTAGCCCAATTGTATTTCGATTTTAGCCTTATTTGAACCTCCAATTGAACACAATTTTAAACCCAATTACCCAACCCAAATCCTAGTCACACCCGACCCACGACCCAATAAAAACAACTTGCCCGGATACTCATTTAATCACAACCGTTGACCACTCAGCTCAATGGCTCACATTAACCCTTTCCTTTTTTAATCTCGGCCTACCCCCTAACCCTAACCATTTCACACCCTCAACCGCCTCTGAATCCTTTTCTCTCTCAATTCTCTCTCAACCCCCTCTCAAACCCTAACCACTACCCTCAACTACCACCCTATAACCGCGCAAACCAATGGCTTCCAAAGCCATTGGAGGCCTGTATCCACCTCCTTGGGCTTCTATGTGTTCACGTATCATGGTTTCAAGGCCGAATCCTGGAAAATCTTGGTCCAGACCTTGGTTGATCTCAGCTTTATGAATGTCTCCAGTCATCTTTGACCTTGCTCTGGCCAGGCATGGCTATTCTAGTCTGATTTTGGACTCTCCCACTTAGATTGGTGGTTTTCAAAGCCTTTCTCACCGTTTGGGTTCTTCCAAAACCCTGAACTTTAAGGTTCTTCCAATTTATTTTAGGTCTGTTTCATACCTGTGCTTGCTCTAAACTTCTAAACATTTATTCGATGTTTCTTTTAAACTCTATCTTCTAAATCCCTTATTTTCCGATTTAGGTTTTGTTAAGTTATTTCGAAGCTTTCTTTGATTTTTTTTGACATATTGTACTGGGTTTCCATATTTTGTTCTTCTACTTGAGTTTTAATGTTAAGGGCCATTATTTCTTTTGAGATTTCTAAATCTATTTTGTTAGTGTTTGTCTTATTTACTTGATTTTCATCTCTAAACTCGATTGGTGTTGAAAACCCTAAAATTTTGGGTTCATTAGAGTTATGAGACTATTTGCTGTTTGATTTACTTGTTCATCATCTTTGAATTTGATTGGTTTCAAAATCCTAATTTATTTGGGGCTTATTCAAGCTTCTGAAGCTGTTTCACCTGTTTGTAGTTGCTCGACTGGATTTGAAACCCTTTTGTTTTAGCATCTGTTACATTAAGTGATTTTGACTTCTTGCCACCATTATACTTTTCATAAAGGCCTTTTTACTTGACCATTTGCATGATATTTGATACTCTTTCTTCTATTACTAAAGTTATCGAAGTTCACCTATGTGACTACCTGTGATGACCCGACCCCTCGTCTCATAGGTTACCACTCTGTTTCCCCCATTTTCTACTTTTTTATGCTTCTTTATTAGTGTCTTGTGCGATCGAGTTGGCTTGGATTGATTTTTAAGGAAATGAGACACTTAGTCTCTTTAAGGAATGATTAGTTTGGAAAAGTCAACCAGATGTTGACTTATGTGTTAGATTGCTTGGATATGAATTCTGATGATTTAGTTAGCTTCTAGGGATTATTTGTGACTTGGGACTGTAATCGGAAGTGATTTTGGAGGTCTGGTGTAGAATTAGGCTTGAATTGGCGAAGTTAGTATTTTGGCGATTTTCGGTTTATAGGTGAGATTTTCATCAAAGGGTCGGAATGAAATTCCGAGAGTTGTTATAGTTTCGTTATGTTATTTGGGATGTGTGTGAAAAATTTGAGGTCATTCGGAGGTGATTTGGTTGTATTTTTTATCAAATGTGTGTTTCGGAAGTTTTAGAAGAACTTAGGCTTGAATCCGATGTGAATTGAGGGTTTTGGTGTTGTTTGAGGTGTTTTGAGGATTGGAACAGGTTTGGGTGAGGTTTTATGATGTGTTGGTGCTTTTGGTTGAGGTCCCGGGGGCCTCGGGGTGATTTCGGGTGGCTAATGGGGAGTTTTGGACTATGATAAGTTGCAGAAAAAGGCATCAGTTGTTGCAGAGCATTTTGCTCTATGGGATCGCAGAGGGTGTATTACGATCGCACAAAAGGATTATAACGGGGTGTTTTCATTGTAAGGGTTGCGATCGCATAGTGTTAAGTGGACCTAGGGGGCTTGAATGGAAATTTGTTCAACCCGAACGCGGGTTTAAGTTTGCGATCGCATAGGGTTAGGAGTTGATGAATTGCGATCGCAGGGGTCTGTATGCAATCGCATAGTGTTAAATTTAGAGTTGGAATTTTTGTTCATTGTGATTGCAAGCGTGGGGCTGCAATCGCATAGAGGAAAAACAGACCTGGACAGAAGGGTTTTAAAACATTTTGTTCCACGAGGTTAAGTCATTTTACACCATTGTTGAGCATTGTGAGAGCTTTTTTGGTGGAATTGAAGAGGGATTCGAAGAGGAGTGATTGGAGGCAAGTCCTATGAACTAAAAACGCGATTATTATGTGAAATTAACCTATAAATTCATGGAAATTAAGCCTAAAATGAAAGAACTAGGGCTTGGAATTTTGGAATTTGTAATTTGGGATTTGATGGGTCATTTGGACTCCGATTTTGGTATTTTTTATATGCAAATACTCGTGGAGTGATAAGGAACCTGTTGATGTATGAATTTCTGAGTTTCGAGAAATGG
Organism: Nicotiana glauca; assembly: GCA_026770625.1. NCBI lineage: Eukaryota > Viridiplantae > Streptophyta > Magnoliopsida > Solanales > Solanaceae > Nicotiana > Nicotiana glauca. Next base: position 145,249 of record MU765829.1, on the reverse strand, counting down.
GCCCGGGGCTCGAGTTTTACTAATTTCGGGATTTTTGATATTTTTTGATTGTTTTCGCTTGGGATTTTTCCCTTAATATATTGTGCCATATTCGTTCTGGTTTTGGATAACTTGATGCGCGTGGAGGCCAATTCGAGGGGCAAAGGCATCGTGAGCTAGAGATATCGCTGGTTCGAGTTGAGTAATGATTGAAAATGATATTTTGAGTGTTTGAAACCCCGTATTTGCACATCGTAGTGCTATATTGAGGTGACTTGCATGCCGGATAGCGAGCTTGGGGTAGAGCACCATTGGGGATTGTGACTTGGTCTGTCTTGATATATGAATTTACTACGTATTTGACTGAATATCACCTGTTATCATCATGATTTGTGCTAATTGTCATATTTGGGCTTCGTGCCAATTGATTGAATCCTTCAGGGATTGCTATTACTGGTTTTTTACCAATTTAACATATAATTGAACCCAGTCCTAGTATTTAATACTGTTTTGCTAACTTAGCCACTTTCTTTCAAACTTGAAACTTAAATAATATTTCTAATGATGTTTGGGCTGAATATTTATATATTACTGTGCCCGAGGGGCTTATATGATTCTTGACTGAGTATGAGATCGGGTTACGCGCCGCAGCGGTATTATACTGATATTGATATGAGGCCGAGGGCCTAGTTGATGCCACTAGATGGCTTTATATTGCACTTAGGCCGTAAGGGGCCCCTCCCGGAATCTGTGCACCCCCAATGAGCGCTGTCGACGATAAATGGATCGGGTTGTACGCCGCAGCGACATGTGGATCAGGCTGCACGCCACAGCAATACTTGTACTGTTTGATGTGTTTACATTATTTTATTTGTCTGCTATTATCTGTTGTTTGTGCTACTCTTTGAAATATTTACTTAATATTCTGGCATTATCTGATAACTGAGTGTTGTGCCCAAGGGGCGGAAATTCTATACTTATCTAAACTATTTGTTTTGCATTCGTTTGCGTAACCACTGAAAAAGGACATTTCAAAAGAGGCTTAAACTGAACTAAGATATTTCTAAATATTTCACAGCTTCATTATTTTCTAAAAAAGGTTTACACCGCTTCTATATAGTATGATGATTTGCCATACGTGATTTCTTACTGCTCAGTTGTTATTTACCTTTATTACTCACTGAGTTGGAGTACTCACTTTACTCTCTGCACCTCGCGTGCAGATGCAGGTATCTGTTCACCCGGTAGCGGGTTTGGCTGAGCGGAGACAGAGTTATCGGAGTTTAGCGAGGTGACTACCAGCGTTCGCGGCACCGCTTTTCTCCCTTTTAGTTCCTTGTCCTATTCTGTGTATTTCGGACCTCCTAGTGGTGGTCATATTCTAATAGTCGCTTGTGACTTGTGACACCCCGGTTTGGGTTCGTTCGGGTTTTACTTCCGCTAATTATTATCATTAAATTGTATTTAAACTGCTTATGAACTGTTTTAACTATTTTAAAAGGATGAATTGGGTTTAGTTGGCTGGCTTTGTCCCCACGAGAGGCGCCATCACGACGGGGTCCGGGTTTGGGTCGTGACACTACCATGTTTTGATAGTTAACTATTTACTGGCTTTGTGATTGTTATTTCATGATGCTTCTCTATGTCATAAGTTCAGCCTCGCATGCCTAATGTTTGTCCACTCTTTTATATGCAGAATTCCCCCTTTCAATGACCTCCAATTCTGGACTAATTTCAAACCATTCCTTGTGATATTTTGATTCTTTCCTTGTCTCACCTTACTGATTTCCTTATTTCTTGGTCTAATTTGAACACTTTCCTTTGAACTTTCAATCCCTACCTTTTCTACTCAATATGATTGATTCCCTTACCATGGTTACATTGTTACTTGATTCTTACCGATATTTCCTTGATTAGAATTTGATGAACCTAGTCTCTATTACATATTGAGTACTTGTACTATGCCAAAATATTTCCTTATTAGTTATATTCATCCTTATGAGATTTCTTTCCTTATTTAGTATTTGCATGTTACCGTTTCATTTTAACTCCTTAATTAAAGGAGGTACTTATACTGATGTGATTTTAATTAGTACATAGTTCCATTATTAATGCTAAAATATGATTCTTGCCTTATTTTCTACCAGTTTTCAAACTATAAATACCTTCCACTTTCATTAACACACATATAAACACTCTTAGTTCTAAAATCACTTACACTCAAAATATTCTCTCCTGCTTTACTACTTCTATAGTGACCTATTTAGCTGGCTGGAAGCCAAAGCTATATTTCAAATCCTTGTACCTTGCCTTTACTGTATTTTGCTTCCTTGAACTGGTATGTTCTGATTAAAATTTCAGCATCACAACAATATGTTTACTTAATACTTTCCCCTTCTTGCCTGCCTACTGCTTGTGTTTAATTCGGTACTTTATTCTAGCATGCTGTAATTTCTTTCTTCATATTCTGAATCAATGTATTAAGTATCCTAAACTCGTACCCCATTATGTTTGATATTGATGGTTTGTTTGAGGCATGACAGTGTTAACCATTGTTGTCCATGACTCAAACTAGATTCCCCTCGAATCATAACCTCTATGTATTCTCTAGTATTGTGTATTCTAGTGGTCTTATCGGCATGCCAGCATCTTCTATTGATGTGCATGCCCAAAGCCGACCCTTGCCTAAGTACATAGCCTCTTTACAATTTCCCAAACCCTGAACCCCTTTTGTATCAAATATGAACTTGTTTATGGCTGTTTCCTAGTACTCATTTCCCTCTCCTTTATTCCCCAAGAACTCTGTTTCTTCACTTGCACTCTATCTTTGACTTAAGTTCTGCCCCCCTCCCCCCCCCCTGTGAGCCTTGCTTTGCGACCCATGAGCTCCCTATGAACTTGGACACTTGAGGGTTGGCACTTCCACACTGCACTTGTCCTTATTCTTGTGATACAATTTGTGTGTGAGCTTGCCAGGAGTCCCATTGAGGCTCTTAGGGAACTCTAACACACTCAAATTGGAGAAAGACTTTGGATCAATGGTCTTTGAGTTGGTCTATCTCATAACTCAGAGAGGAAGTCAAAAATTAGGCTTCCGCTGGTTGTACTTTTCTTTGTACTTTCCTGATGTAATTTATTATTCTGGTTTGTAATAAGTTGTAATAAACATCTGGGACTGGCTAGTGAAAAGGGGCGGGTAACTATGCATGCAAGGGTAGAAATCATGCCTATAGGGTGTTTTAACTTTTGCGTATTAAAACTTCACCTAGAAACCATGCTTATAGGAATATTTTAATAATTCAAACTGCATTTAGACACCATGTCTATAAGGTTTAAAACACGTTTCTGCATTTAGATACCATGTCTATAAGGTTTAAAACTAGTTTCTGCACATAGAAACCATGTCTATAAGGTTTCTGCAATTAGATATGGTGTCTAAAATCAGTAATGCATAGAAATCATGCTATAGGGTTCCTCAAGCAATTTTGATTCATTTTCATTCACAGTCAATGTTGGATATAAAATCGATAATAGTAGATGCTATCACCTGCAGAACCTGTAACCAATTTATTTAATTTTTGTACACTCTGCATCTCTTTTAATAATCTAAGTGCCTCACTTAACAAGTTTAACAAGTATGCATATAGGACCCCAAACAATTAATTTTGAGCATTACTATCTCATCACCTTCTAAGTTCAGTAAATATCATGCCTATAGGACCCCGTCTAAACACTTAGGCAAGCTTTAGAGTAATAACTGTAAATTAAATCTGTTTCTATTAATCATTACAACCAGCAAGCAGGTCTAATTCAGACTTCTTATCTGAGTTATGTAATAAACCAATCTGCCTCAATATTTAAACTCTCTCGTCTTTGGTATTCTTAATCAGACCTAAAAAGTATGTGCAAGTCATGCTAATTATACGTTTTCTTTGTTTAAGGAGGTATATATAAGCCTTTGTTTGTTTATATGCTTTCCCCCAAATTATGCAATATGTGTTTTGCATGTCGCCTTAGAGTTTTCACCTTTGAAACATCAAATAAGCCTAACATCCCTCCCTTTTAGGATTAGTAGTCCTAAGTGCCTCCGGGACTGGTAGGAGTGGGATCGATAATAGCATGCAATAAATAATTGAGACCAATCCGCACTTTAAATACCTTAACGGGGTGGGAAGGGTAGATATATATATGATGACAAGGCGATAATGTCATGTGTAGCCCCTCATTGAGGAGTGATTACAGGACATTGTGGGGTGATCCATATTTTTAATAAACCTAGGACCCCTTTCCTTTGTTCTTCATTTCTTTTCTTTCAGCATTTTAACTCCTCATTAAAAAAAAGTCGGCTTTTCTAATTGTTCTTTCTAACTTTGTTTACTTTCAAACCATTATGTGTTGAAATCGCCTCTTATTTGAGCCTTATCTGCCTGTATGCTAATTGCACCTCAATTCACAATAATTGTCTGGCCGAAAACCACACTAGTGGATTCTGAAGGGTGCCTAACACCTTCCCTATAGAATAATTTCAAGCCCTTACCTTATCTCTAGTTATTAAAAGAAAACTCTTTTGGTGTCCCAATGCACCCTATTCTTTTGGTGGCAACTCTTCAAATACAAACCCATTTCCCAAAAGGGATGACTTGTCCCTCCAAATGTCATAAACCCTATTTCGTGAGAAAAAGGGGGTGAGACATAGATAGAGATCCTAACTCCCTCCGGGACCACTAAGAAGGGACGAGTAGCAGCACGCAATAGAAATTAAAGACCAAACACTCGCTTTCCATGACCAATAATGGGATGGGAAGGGTAGGCATGAGATATGATGATTACGCATTAATGTCACGTGTAACCCCTCATTGAGGAGTGTCTACCAGACATTGCGTGGGGTGATCCTATAAGATAAACAACCTAGGACCCTCTTTACCCGAATCCTCTATTCATTTAAACCTTCGTTGTCCAACTTGCCCAAACCTTTATCTCACTACTTGAATTATTCAATGTGCTTTATTAAAAACCTATTTGATTCAACTGTTTATGTGGACTAATTTATGAATATAAGTTCGGCCGAGACCCACAGTTATGGACCAAGAGGAGTGCCTAACACCTTCCCCTTGAGGTTACTTCTAGCCCTTACCCTAATCTCTGGTAATGCAAACCAACTGAAAAGTTAATCACTCCAGGTGCCCTAATGCACCATAATCCGTTAGGTGGCGACTCTTCAAATACTCAATTCCCAAAAAGGAATTGAGTCATTACACCCCGTGAATGTCAGAACCCGGACTTCTCCTTACGAGGGAAAAAAAAGAGGGCGCAACAACATGTTGACTCTATGGGGATATTTTTAGGCTCTTACCATAAAGAACTTATGAATTAGTCCAAGCATGCTTTATCCTGTACCGTTCTCTCTTATTTGAATTTAACTGTCTGTTTTTTAGCATTTATGATTCTTTATCCCTAAAATTGACTTGTCACTTTGTTTTCTTTTCTATAACCATCTTTAAACTATTTAAATATTGTATTTATTTTTCCTACGTGAAAATACTTAACTACATGTTATTAATTCCTTCATAAATCATGTTCCACATCATATTCCACTCGTGCGTATCAAATCCTATAGCAAAGCTTTAATGAGTGGTTGCTCTCTTCCTATATAATACCCTTAAATTTGAAAAGGCTTATTTGCGGTAAAACTAATCGATCAGCGGTGCAATCAACGGTTCATGCCTTCCCCCTCAAATTGTCATCTCGAAGGTATCAGTTTAAAACCCCATAGAAATATTACTCTGTTTAAATTGTGCATGCATCATGGTCAAACCTAGTCAGATCAGTAATGTTGTCCACTTAATGATTCTTTAAGATAAGCCTTATCCATAAGTCCATCAGGTTTTCCATAATAACAACGGATGCAACCACGTTTTGTGCGTTAAGTTGGAGAATTAAATGCCGATATGCTGATAATAAATGTATAAAAAGTCAAGTCTAGTGGGGGTAAGGTCTAACCCTTTTGTTTTGCAGAAAATGAGGCACAAGGTCCCCAGATTCGGTATGATTAGCAATATCTCTCCATTGTTGCTAGATTGGTGGGAAGATCTCTCCTAAAGTGACAAGAAGGATATGAAAAAGTACATAGGTAACATGCCATCCCTACTAGACATTGAACCAAACAACAAATTGATCGAGGCTGCTACCCTATTCTGGGATAGTGAAAAAGCGGTGTTCCATTTAGGTGATTGAGAAATTCCACAGCTTCCAGAGGAAAGAGGAGGGCTTGCAGGTTTAACTTGGGACAGTCATGGGCTTTTGGTGCCAGAAAACCATACAGGCAGGGGATTTTTGAAGATGATGGAGTTGAAAAAGAATGTCGATCTAGTGTGCTTGAAGGACTCCTACATACCTTTCGAATATCTCTAGGAGAGGTATGGCCATAGCAAGTCTTTCCACACTTACCATGATGACATCACCCTCACTTCACGGGGTCACATCCACTGCAGAGTGTTCGTATTCATCATGTGCTTTCTGGGGATGATAGTGTTCCCAATGAAAAAGCGAAGAATCCACACTAGGTTGGCCATGGTCATCAGAACTCTGATGGAGGGGATTAATGGACATATATATTCCATAGCCCCCATGATCATAGTTGATTTCGACAGAGCCCTGGAGCGCTGTCAAAGAAGAGTCAAGCATTTCGAAGGTTTCAACTTATTGCTACAATTATGATTGTTGAATCATCTCCAAAAGGGTTGCTATCGCCAAGAATTTCCGCGAAGGGCTTGGAATGACCACATTGCTTTACATCACCCTAAGCAGATGACCTATATTCTAGATAGATTTGCTCAGCCAGAAAGTGCAAGAGAATGGGTAGAGTTCTTCGACAATCTGACCGAGGGACATGTGCAATGGATGGTTGAGTGGTTTCTAACAAACGAGTTTATCATCAGGTCTAGGTATGCTTTGTATTTGTTATTAATCAGGTTGAGAGGGACATATCACTATGTCCCTATGCGAGTTATGAGGCAAGCGGGTAGAAAACAGGTTGTACCAAGGGTCGTCAATATGAGCCACTTCAGGGCAGACTTTGAAGACGACAATATCCCTTACAGTGCCAAGCTCAACATATGTGGCACTGCAAAATCATTATGGAGAAAAATATCATTGATCCGGACAGATATCATGCAGGGTGCGAGCCTCTATACCCGGCCTGGCTAGGGGACAATCTAAAATGAATAGTGACACCAGGGACCGGTCGAGGAAATAGAATCATCGGTGAGGAAGCTGAAACCCAAGTCAAGTATAACAGGTTGTGCAAAAGGGTTCACGGCTCTAAAAATGAGCACTGGGAAATACATGAGAAGAATGCAAGGTTGATTGAGGAATTGAAAGAGATGGCAGTCACTTCGAACAGGAAATTAGAATATCTGGAGCCAGGAATGGTGGAGCTAGAGGGCAAAGTCATAAAATGGATTGAAAACTGTCAGAATGCTGAAGGAGCTGAGAGAGAACATCTGGCCCGAGCTTACTTGCTGATTGGATTGCGTGAACTGGGGGTCTATATGAAGGAGTCCGGAAGATCGAATCTGGGGAAGGTCCTTCTGGGACCAAATAGATTAGATTTACTTGTTTTTCTTAAAATGTAATAAGGTCAAGTGCCAGTAGTGACTTGTTAGGTTAGTGTCCTTTTTTGATTCGTCTACCTTTATATTATGTAATGAAGCATTTATGGCATTTGAATTTCTCAACATATATTTGTCGCTAGGCACATCAGACACAACGAGGCTCCCAGATTGGGATACGAGTTTATATTTCACAATATGTGTTTAAATATTGCAAACATTTCAGATTAGGATACCTTTTCTTTTGTTTACTTTTTTACTATTATTCACATCCCCATAGGTTGGTTCATCCATACTGGCCTCATTAGCATATCATACCAAATCAAGAGGCCCTCCACCTCCTCCTCCTACTTCTCCTTCAAGCAACACAAAAAACATAGGGAAGTCAAAGATGGATTACTTAAGTGGAATACGAAAGGAAAACATTGAGAATGTAGAGACCTCCGACGGTCGTAGTACCTTGACCTCGAATGACCTAGTTTTAAGACTTGAACTAAAGACACTGGAACTGCAAGGAGAACTTGAGCAGGTCCGCAATTTGGCAAACTTGTTACTCACCCTCAATGTCCTTAATATCCACCAACAAAACGCAAAGTACCCAACACCTCCTCAAAACACACAAAACCAACATCCATAAAATCATACCATACCAAATAAATACGCCACTCCACAACAAAATATCAATCCATTTTCGATACCGACTCCACCACAACAGCATCAACCAATCCCGTACCCACCAACCACCGCTTACCACGCTCCCCCAATATACATCACCACTCATTCCTAATCCACAAAACTCCACCAGTGACCATCACCACACCGAAGACCCTGGAACCCATCAGAGCAATCACATATACATGGAAACTATACCACATTCTACCTAACCAATCTCCTGTCCATCGGAACCCTCTGAAAAGGATCTGCTCATTATGAACATGGCCGAAGAACTCAAGAGGTTAACAAGCCGAGTTCAAAGTGTTGAAGGTGATAGAGGAATAAAAGGTTTGAACTATGAAGACCTGTGCATACAGCCCGATGTGGAATTGCCAGAAGGATACAAGCCTCCCAAGTTTGAAATGTTTGATGGTACGGGCGATCCCAGGGTTTACGTAAGGACCTGCTGTGACAAGCTAGTCAGGGTTGAAGAGATGAAAAGATTTGGATAAAGCTCTTTATGAGAAGCCTTAATGGGGATTCTTTGTCTTGGTATATCATCCAGAATCCCAAGAAATGTGGAAATCATGGCATCCAATTTCATGGTCCGGTTCAAGTTCAACACAAAGAATGCACCTGATGTTTTCTACAATCAGAATCTCTAGAAGAAACCTACTAAGACTTTTCGTGAATATGTTACTCGTTGGAGGTCGGAAGCCACCTAGGTCGGCCCGCTTTGGATGAAGAATATATAAATAAACTCTTCGTCAGAGCACAGGATCCAAAATATTGTGAGAGACTGAAGGTCATCGAGAATCACAAATTTTGTAATATCATCAAGCTCGGGTAAAGGATCGAGGAATGAATTAAGAGCGGAATGGTAACAAATTTTGAGGCATTGCAATCCATTTATAAGGCACTCCAATCGTGTGGCATATCGAAGAAAAGAGATGTTGGGGCAGTAATGGTGGCCCAGGGCCCAAAAACTCCACTCACATATCAAGCACCTCCAGCTACATACCAAAAACCTCCAGCTACATACCAAGTGTCACCACCTACATATCTTCCTTCATCTCCTAAACATTCCCAACCAGCCGCTGTCCATCACACATATAATTCTCAACAATCCTACTTCCAATCACTACCAACTTACCAAAATTACCTAAGACCAAGACCCAACTTCGATCGCAAGCCACCCAGACAATGCACCGCCATTACTGATCCCATCGACGAATTATATAAAAGGTTGAAGGCCGCAGGTTACGTAACTCATGTTCCCACTATGGCACTAAAACTTCCATCCCAATGGGTCAATCCGAACAAAACATGTGCATACCACTCCTGTATAAAAGGGCACACCACTGCTGAGTCTTGAACATTGAAGGATATGATCCAGACACTCATTGACAACAAGGTCATACAAGCAAAGGAAGCCGCACCTAATGTTCATAACAATCCCCTCCCTGATCATAGAGGTGACGATATACATGTTATAGAAACGAATGATGAATGGAACCTTGACGGGTCAATCGGGCTTAACCGAGAAGGTGATGACTCTAAGGTCGCAGTCACAATTAGTCCTATCACAGTTTAGACTTCGGCACCTATTGATGTTGAGGTAACTACATCAGTTCCATTTGAGGTAGAAGTAGCTCCTCCCGCAGGCAGCTTCATTCAACTCAAAAGCGATTCCCTGGTATTATGTCGTCGAAGCTAGGCAAAAAGGGAAGACTAAGATAGAGGAATCTAATGCAGTATAAGGGAGGACTAGAACTGGAAGGGTCTATACACTTGAACACCTAGGAGGTTTAAGTAAGGATGCCACTCCTAGGCAACATGTCATTGAGACCGGGCCAGATGACTTGGGGAAGAAAGTACAGGCGAATGAGTATTCTATTATTGATTACTTGAACGAAGTCCCTGCTCAGTTATCTATCCTGACACTACTACAAAATTTAGAGGCACACAAGAATGCCTTTATGAATGTACTGAGCGAGGCTTATGTGCCCAATAATATCACTGGTGCAGAAATGGCCAACACGGTCGGTCATGTATTAGAGAGCCATAAGATTATCTTCCACGAAGATAAGCTGCCGCTCAAAGGTCTTAATCACAATTGAGCATTGCATATCACAGTACAATTTGAAGACAAGTTCGTTGCCAAGGTCCTAGTTGATGGAGGTTCTAGTCTGAATATTTGTCCACTGGATATCCTGAAAGGTTGGACAAAGGTTTCCATGAAATACTGACCTCAAGCATGAATGTAAAGGCTTTTGATGGGTCCCAGAGGGCCACGATCGGGTAAATGAACCTTTGTTTGCAGATGGGACCAACTTGGTTCCACGTTGAGCTCTAAGTGCTTGACATTTCAGCCTCATATAATCTTTTGTTGGGCCGCTCGTGGATCTATCTACTAGAGTCATGCCCTCCACACTACATCAAGCCGTAACATTTGAATGGAACCATCAGGAGGTGATAATTCATGGAGTCAGGAGTAACTCCATTTATATCAGTCAAACCATTCCAGCCATTAGGCATAGAAGGATGCTAGAAGGGGAAACCTACCATCACATTGAACGGGTCAATACCATCGAGAAGGATAAGTAGTGGAGTAACAAAATAGAAAGCATACTAGCCTGATCCGGATATGAACCCGCTAATGGGTTAGGAAAGAACCTCTAGGGTATTACCAAGCCAATACGATTGAAAAACCATGGCACCGCCTTTGGGCTAGGGTACCAGTATACATGGAAAGAGAACAGGGAGTGGTCGCCTCCATGGCATGGATTACCCTCTTAAGCAACTGGTACCTCGTGTGGAACAAGCTTTCTATAAGGCAGAGAAGATATGGGGAACTGCTGAAGAAGAAGCACTAGCTGGGCTGAAGGATCTGTTCTTGGAAGATGATGATATGGACTACAGTACCATAATGGAGGAGGAGGAGGGAGAAGGCCTCACCATTTAGACTGTGGCAAAGGGAGCTGTTCTCAGAAACTGGACCGCCACACCATCGCGAGCCCGTCGATCTCGGGCTAGCTAGGCAGAATTTATAGCTATTCTAGGCATTTAAATTTTCCAGCAATTTTTTTAAGATTTCTCTACTTTAAATAAATGCTTAATCTACCGAGCCAAGTTTTTGTTTGAACAATTTTCCCAATTTTAATCAAACGTATCTATCCTTTATCATTATTCATTACTATTTTCTATACTTTTCCCTTCTACAATGTTATTATTACTTTTCATGATGAACCCCTGACTGTGACATGTAATGAGGCTACGCAGTATGAGAATAGTGACTTAGAGGAAGAATATGAGATACCCGAGGAAATTATCGGGGAAGTTGAGAATTTTGAGAACAAGCCTAAGTCCAACATGGACGAAACAGAAGCAATAAATTTGGGAGATGCCAAGACGGTCAAAGAGGCCCGCATCAGCATTCATTTGTCACAAACAGAAAATGAAGAGTACATCAGTTTTCTATAGGAATATGAGGATATCTTCGCATGATCATATGACGATATGACCGGTTTGAGCACATCTATAGTAGCTCACAAGTTACCTACCAATCCTATGTTCCTGGTAGTCAAGCAGAAACACAGAAAATTCAAACCAGACATGAGTTTGAGGATCAAGGAGAAAGTTACCAAGTAGATCAAAGCCAATGTTCTCAAGATGGTTGACTACCCAACATGGTTAACTAATATTGTGCCTGTTCCAAAGAAATATGGGAAGGCCCGAGTATGTGTTGATTATCGGGATTTAAATAGAGCAAGTCCTAAAGATGACTTCCCGCTGCAAAATATACATATCTTGATCGATAAATGAGCCAAGAATGAACTCCAATCATGTAGACTGCTTCGCAGGTTATCACTAGATCTAGATAGATAAAGAAGATGCTGAGAAGACAACTTTTACTATGCCTTGGGGTGTATACTGTTACAAGATGATGCCATTCGTTCTGAAGAATTTTGGGGCCACTTACGTGAGAGCCATGACAACCATTTTCCATGATATGATACACAGAGAAATAGAGGTATATGTGGATGACGTCATTATCAAATCCAATAGGGCCGCAGATCACATAGCAAACTTGAGGAAATTCTTCGACAGGCTTATGAGGTACAATTTGAAGTTGAACCACACAAAGTGTACATTCGGGGTTCCTACAGAAAATTTATTGAGATTCATTGTCAATAGCTGAGGGATCAAGCTAGATCTAACTAAAGTCAAAGCTATTCAGGAGTTACCACCACCTAGAAGCAAAAATGATGTGATGAGCTGCTTGGGACGACTCAACTAAATCAGTCAATTCATAGTAGAGCTCACCGTAATATGTGAACCCATCTTCAAGATACTGAAGAAGGATGCCAAGACATGTTGGGCCGAGGATTGTCACAAAGCTTTTGATAAGATCAAGATATACCTACCCACACTGCCAGTTCTGGTCCCGCCAGAACCAGGACGACCTTTGCTACATTATCTATCCGTGTTAGATAGAGCCTTCGAATGTGTTTGGGGACAACATGATAAGACATAAAAAAAGGAGCAAGCCATATATTACTTGAGTAAGAAATTCACACCTTATGAAGCACGATATTCTTTACTTGAACACACTTGTTGTACTTTGACCTGGACAACCCAAAAGTTAAGGCATTATTTTTGTGCCTACACTACATAACTCATATCTCGGATGGATCCTCTGAAGCATATATTTCAGAAGCCCATGTATACTGGGAAGTTAGCTAAATGGCAGATATTATTGAGTGAGTTCGACATCATCTATGTAACTCAAAAGGCAATCAAAGGACAAGCATTAGCAGATCACCTTTGTGAAAATCTAGTGGGAGGAGAATACGAACCCTTGAAAACATATTTTCCTGATGAAGAAGTACCATTCGTAAGAGAGGACATTACGGAAGCATATGATGGTTGGAGGATGTTCTTAGACAAAGCTGCAAATTTCAAAGAAGTAGGAATTGGAACTATCTTTGTATCAAAAACGGGTCAGCATTATCCCGTATCTGCTAAACTCAGATTTCCCTGCACCAACAACATGGTAGAGTACGAAGCATATATACTACAGCTCAACATGGCAATCGACATGAACATTCAGGAGTTGGTGATCGGTAATTCAGATTTGCTTGTGCAATAGGTACAAGGAGAGTGGGCCACCAAGAATTCCAAGATATTGCCATATTTACACCATGTACAGGAATTGAAAAGGAGGTTCACAAAGATAGAATTCCGACATGTGCCCAGAATTTAGAATGATTTTGCCGACGCATTAGCTACTTTGTCATCAATGATATATCATCCAAATAAGAACTATATCGATCCTATTCCGGTGAGGATCCATAATCAGTCAGCATATTGTGCTCATGTCGAGAAAGAAGCAGATAGAAAGCCTTGGTTCTTTGACATCAAGGAGTAGTTATCAAAAGGAGAATACTCAGAGCATGCAAATCACATTCAGAAACGCACACTCCAGAGATTGTCAAATCACTTCTTCCACATCGGAGGAAACTTGTACAGAAGAACTCCGAATTTGGGTTTACTAAAGTGTGTCAACGCGAAGGAAGATTCTAAGATACTTGAGGATATACATTCTAGTACTTCTGGTCCGCACATGAACAGTTTTGTCTTGGCTAAGAAGATACTCAGAGCAGGTTACTTCTGGAAGACCATAGAGACAGATTGTAATCAGTATGTCCACAAATGCTTTCACTGTCAAGTGCATGCCGACATGATAAAAATGTTGGCTAATGAGCTCAATGCAACAAGCTCACCTTGGCCATTTATCGCCTGGGGAATGGATGTTATCGGTCCAATTGATCCCACTTCTTCGAACGGACACCGATTTATTCTGGTAGCCATTGATTACATCATAAAATGGGTAGAAGCTGCATCTTACAAAGTTGTAACCAAGAAGGTCATCGCAGATTTTGTCAAAGATCGTATTATCTACAGATATGGAGTTCCTGAGTCCATTATTACTAACAATGCCGCCAACCTTAACATTGATCTAATGAAAGCTGTATGTGAAACTTTCAAATCAAGCACAAGAATTCCACCGCCTACGGACCTTAGATGAATGGAGTCGTAGAAGCCACCAACTAAAACATTATAGAGATACTAAGGAAACTGGTAGAGAATCACAAATAGTGGCTCGAGAAGTTACCCTTTGCTCTGTTAGGGTACCGCAACACAGTTCGCACGTCAATTGGGGAAACCCCCTACATGCTAGTTTATGGCACCAAGGCTGTCATCCCAGCCGAGGTGGAGATTCCTTCTTTAAGAATCATACAGGAAGCTGAGCTCACCCATGCAGAATGGATAAGGAGTCGCTATGAAAAATTGGCCCTTATCGATGGAAAGAGGATGTACACAGTATGCCACAGCAAACTCTATCAGAACAGAATGTCTAGAGCTCTCAACAAAGTAGTCAGACCAAGACAATTCGCACCAGGGAAGCTGGAATTGAAGAAAATCTCCCCGCTCTAAGATGAAGCCAAAGGGAAATTCTCTCCCAACTGGCAAGGTCCGTACAAGGTTCATAGGGTCCTAACAGGAGGAGCACTCACACTTGCATAGATGGATGGAGAAATATGGCCAAACCAATTATTTCAGACGCAGTCAAGAGATACTATGCCTAGATTATTTCACCTTTCTTTTCTGATGTAATTGAATAATGCTTGACCTGATTCATGTTTAAGAGGGGATACGTAGGCAGTCTTACAAGTTCGGTCATATCATAATAAAATATTCTTTTCCCCCAAAATCACAGACTGGGGCAGACTTTTGAGAAGGGTCCTCAAAATTCTGGAGCAAGTCCTCCAACGCCATCACATGCCAGGAAGTCACTCGTCAGTCAAGAACTGGGGCCGAATTTTGAGAAGGATTCTCAAAATTCCAAAAAAGATTCAACAAGGTCCGCCATCCGCAAACAGTTAAAAATCATCTACCAAACTAGGGTAGAATGTTTAGGAGGACCCTCAAAATTCCAACATGAGAGTTGCAATGCCTTTAGAATGTGTCACAATCGCTGGTTCATCAAAAAACAAATTACTTGATATATCAATAAGCTTCCAAAACGATTCTATTTTATCAATGAATGCATATATTTTGAGAATTCTACTTTTTCAATAATATGTTGCTACCTAGGGGAACTCGAAGGGGGCTTCCAAAGCGGAGCAAAGCAAGGACGACAGATGAAGCAAGAACCAACTCCCTTCATAAAACTTACGATTTTTCACAATTTTTCTTTAAACGCATGCATATTTGACATTACGGTAGCAGTCGCGAAACATGTATACAAAAAGCAAATTCACCATCCATTTGGCCATCAGCCACTGAATATATCATAACTAATATATACTCTATCCTTATTTGCTACTCTCTCTTCGCATTAGTCTAATATCTGACTCCACATTCGCATGAAACTAAGCTCTGTTGCATGAGGCTAAGTTTTTTCTCCACAATTGCATGAATCAAATACTTGACTCCATATTTGTAAGAGTCTAATCCTTAACTCCATTTGCATGAGACTAAGCCATGTCCCTAATCTTGCATGAGGCTAAACTTTGCCTCCATTTTGCATAAGGCTGAGCACTGCCTTCTCCTTGCATGAGTCTAATCCTTGACTCCATATTTTCATGAGTCTAAGCCCTGACTCCATATCTGCATAAGGCTAAGCTCTGCCTTCCATTTGTATGGGACTAAGCCTTGTCCCGAAGCTTGGATAACGCTAAGTTATGCCTCCATTTTGCATAAGCTTAAGCACTATCCTCTCCTTGCGTGAGTCTAATCCTTGACTCCATATTTGCATGAGTCTAAGCCTTGCCTCTATATTTGCTTAAGGCCAAGATCTACCCTCCATTTGCATAGGACTAAGCCCTGTCCCCAATCTTGCGTAAGTCTAATCCTTGACTTCATACTTGCATGAGACTAATCCATGTCCCTAATCTTGCATGAGTCTAATCTTTGACTCCGTACTTGCATGAGTCTAAGCCCTGACTCCATATCGGCATAAGGCTAAGCACTACCTTTTCCTTTCATGAGTCTAATCCTTGACTCTATATTTGCATGAGTCTAAGCCCTGACTCCATATTTGCATAAGGTTAAGCTCTGCCTTCCACTTGCACGGGACTAAGAATTGTCCCTCTTTGCACCGATATTGCTCTATTTTCTACTACTACCTAGTGGTTTTTCGATCGGGCTAAGCTCTGCCCTCTACTTTGCATGATTAAACCTTGTCTAGTTACATCATATTATTGCATATCATGGGCTGAAACATTGCCAATATGTCCAAAGGCATCATAGTCTAAAGGCACCATCCTCATTGCCGGAAGACACCATGCTATGGCCTGAGGATCCCTTAAATTTGCATATCATTATTCAAAGGCGTCATGGTTTGAAGGCACCATTTCATGGCCCAAGAACATCATTTTGGGGCCTGCAAATACCTCACTAAAAAGTTCACGACCCAAGACGTCATGGTCGAAGGACGTCATCTTTAACCGTCCGGAGACAACCTTCATGGTCCAAAGGGAATCTGCATCATGTTTAAGTTTCTGCAAATACATTTGTAGCATATTATTATCTGCAGGTAATCAAGAAACAACCGCTATCCTAGCAGGAGCGATCTCGCTCCAATTCCCTCCAGTCGTCTCAAGCCTTAATCGTGCATGGTAGCCGCTTCCACACTTCACGTCCGTTATTACACTAATTTTATCGGCATACCCCGCAGGTGAATCTAGAACTACACATGGCCTGATTCCTGTAAAAACAGGGATATATAGGCTACTTGAAAATCAAATCTTGGCCTTTGTCTTCCAAAACATCCTATCCAGTCAAAATTGGCCATCATTTCTTTACCCGAAAACTCTTTCATCCTTCCCGGGTAAAGAGGAGAAGTTGTTGATATCCAATTTTTCCCAATATATTTTAAATATACATAAGTACCTTCAAATAGAATATATGTGCATACATAAGCATGCTCAAGGTTTTTATAATTTTTCCCATAATTTTAAGGGTTTAAATTGATTTAATTTCTCCCCTTTTATTTATAAAATCACCAATAAATAATTTCTAAATTATTTTCATGATGATTTATTCATTTAATTTCCATACTTATGCCAAAATATGGCTGATATATTTTTCATGTATTTTTATAATTGCATTTCGTATTTTTTAAGTTAAATTTCATACAATTGCAATGTTAGCCCCTTTAATGTATAATTATATTTTATACGTGTAAAAATGGCCCATATATTTTTAAAATTATAATTATATATTTCAAACCATTTTTGTATGGAAAAATTATTTTTTAGAAACTATTATTTTATTAAAATTAAAATAAGAAAATTGGCTATTTAAATAACAGCTAGATTTGGTTTTAATTTTCGCCAAATTGGACCCCAATTCAAGACCAACTTTCTAATAAATATCCCAACCCAGACCCAATAAACCCCTGCCCTAATTCGGAACCCACCTACCCGGTTGAATCCTGATCGTTGATATCCTGGATCAACGATCCATAAACGACCTTTCCTTTTTTAATTCTAAAAGACCCCCAACCCTAACCATTTTTCTAATTTCGCCATCCTCAAACTCTCTCATCTCCTATATTCTCTCTCAACCTAACCCTAGACTCTGTCAATCGCCTCCTTCTCCGGTCATCTCCGGCGACCGCCTTTCAACCCCAAGCCTTCAATGGGTCTCTCATTGCCTTGCTCACCATCTCTAAGGCCTTCAAGGGTCCTGGGCCTTATCGAGTTGGACCTAGGGTTTCTGTTTCTATTGTTTAAAGCTTCTCTGGTGTGATTTTGGACAACAGGTTCTTTCGTTTCTATTTGGGTTTCCTTTGAAACCTTAACCCTCATTTGACTCTTAATATCTATGTTATTTTTAACGCTTTAGGTCTGTTTCTTCCTATGATTTGCACTATTCTCGAACTTTTTCTGAAAGATTTTCAACTTTAGACCATTTTACTTTCTTTAAAAATTAGGGTTTTCTCGGAGTTCCTTCTGCACTTGTTTTAATCGATTCTCTTTATGATTAAACCTCTTTCCTTGCTTATTTTGACTGATCATATGTTCCCACACTCCACACTGTTAAAAGCCCTAATTTGTTGACCTTCTCTGCTTTGGTTCTGTGTGTTAGCCATGACTACTTGATTTTGACAAGTTTATGTTAGTTACCATGCTTCGAAGGGTTTTCTAGTGAGTCTTTAGCCTACTCATGTCACTTCTGTATGATTGTGTTCATTTTGTTTGTTCATCTCTTGCTTCTTTTTGTCGATATGGCCGACCTTGCCTGTTTGCTATGCCCGTCCATTCGTCTCTATTTATATGTTGAAAATACAAAATAATGACTCCCCCTGGATTGATTGTGATTTCCTTAATTGCTGGTGATTGAAAGATTTTCTTTTAAATTCCTAAAAGCTTTACCTTGTCTATTTAAGATGACTGATTTCGTTACCATATTTGCTATGATACTTTATTTCTACTGAGTCGTGTCCTTAATTAAGGTTTTATGAATTTAGTCTTCATTGACTATTCTAAGATTACTGAACCTTGATTCATTCCTTATTTAGTCATGCACTTATTTTTCCTCTTGCTCATATGATACTGAATCTTCCTGTTTCATTTGATTCCTTCCTTATTTAGTCATGCACTGATTGTTGTTCTTGCCTTATATGATACTAAATCTTCCCGTTTGATTCGATTCCCTTAACTAAAGGAAGTACTTCATTGATTCTCTAACTGATTGATTTTGATTTCCTAAATTATTATGCTACCACGATTCTTACCTTATTTCACTACCTACTTTCAACTATAAATACCCTAAGTCTTTCATTAACAGACATGAGCACTTGGTTTTTTAAAAACTACTTTTCATACTAAAAAATTACTGCTCCCCCTCTCTCTAGTGCTATTAGCTACTATTCGCCGGCTACAAGCCAAGTCTAATCATCTGTGCTCTTTGGTTCTCTCATTGTACTTACTTCTATCTTCACTAGTATGTCCTAGCTTTGATTTAAAACTCCAACAACAATATGCTTCTCTTATTGTTTCAATTTCTTTCATTTCTTGCTTGCTTCTATTTGTGGTTCAGTTGCGAAACTTGTTGTTAAGTTAAATTATCATCATGCTACTATGTCTCCCTTTCCCTTTATATTAATATTTCCCATATGTGTTTCAAAGCATGCCTTGTCAATTGCCTTTTACTTCTTGTGTGCTTACCATCCTATGCATCCCCAAATCCCTATCACCCATTCTATGTATTTGTATTCCCCCTAAATAGTTTGTGATTATGCCAGTGTCAACTATTGCTGAGAATGTCCAAACCATTCTTAAGATCCTTGCTGGGTTAAACAGCCAAATGTCTATGTATCTCCAAACACCTTAACCCTTGTGTGACTATTGAGTTCATTTGGATTCTGAAAAATAATTGTGTGTGATCTTTTCATAAGGTGTTTAAGTTTATTTACTGCTCGAACTTCTTTTCAAACAATCTGTGTTACGTTACTAATTTCTTTCAAAATAGTTCCTAATACAGTCCTTAATAACCATTTTCAACTTGTGTCATGCACTTCTATTTTACTCTTAGTCAATAAGTTCTTCCCCCTCTAGTATATGTACTACCTTGGGATCCCCTTGAGAGTCCTTGGAACTTTGACATACTGAGACTGGCCTTTCCACACTGCACTGGTTGAATTCTTGGTTGCTAAGTCTAGGTGTAAGCATTGCTCGGGTTCCTTGAGACCCTTAGGGAACTTTGATGCACCTACACTCTGATTTGTCTATAGAATTGAGGCTTATGACACCATTAAAGGCTTTGGGAAACGTGGGACTTGTCACGACCCAAAGAGTCATCACCTGTTTCCTCATTCGTTCCGTGCTTCCGAGGCCTTAAAAACCTCACTTTTAATTGCCTTGACTTGCATGCGCAGTTCGGACGTATAGCTGGAAGGCTTAAAAATGAACTCTGTGCGAAAAATGATGAATTTTGATATTAATATGATTAAAGTTGACTTTGGTCAAAATTTTGGGTAAAAACGGACCTGGACTCGAGATTGGACAGTCCCGGAAGGTCCGTAGAAAAATATGGGACTCGGGCATGTGCCCGGAGTCGAATTCCGAGGTCTAGAGCTCGAGAAAAGAATTTTTCTGTGAAATTGTTTTGTTGAAATTATTAAGGAAAATGGAAATGAAAATTGATTAAAAGACTATGGTATCGGGCTCTTATTTTGGTTCTGACTCCCGTTACAAGTCTTAAATATGTGTTAAGCGCTATCTGTAAAGTTTGGTTGAAAACGGACGTCGTTTGACGTGTTTCGGACTATAAGTTTCAAATTTAAAAGTTTATGAAATTTGAAAGAAATCATGGATTTTGAGGCTTAATCCGATGTATATGATGTTATTTCGGCGATTTGATCGCAAGAGTAAGTCCGTAGGATGTTTTTGAGTTTGTGTGCATAATTGGTTTGGAGCCCCGAGGGCTCGGGAGAGTTTTGGATAGGCATCGGATTGTATTTCTCATTTTTTTAAAATCTGGTATGTTGGCTTCTATAGTTTTCGCAAATGCGGAGGGGAGTTTCGCAATTGCGAGCTCGCAAATGCGAGCATTTATTCGCAAGTGCGAAGTATGGGAAAGCTAGAGATAGTCACAAATGCGACGCCCTTGCTCTCAAATGCGAGAGGCCTCTGATCACAAATGCGATAGAATTTTCGCAAATGCAAAACTAGGAATCCAGACCTGAGTTCGCAAGTGTGAACCCAGATGTCACATTTCCCAGGTCTGCTGGGTTCGCAAATGCGAGCCCATGTTCGCATTTCCCATAATTGAGGCCTGCATTTTTTCATACTTAGACGATTTTAAGCCCCATTTTTCATACTTCTCAAACCCAAACACCCATTGGCAATTTTTCAAGAACCCTTCCTTCTCCAATCCATTTGTAAGTTGATTTTCACTTAATTTCTTCAATCTTTAACATCATTTACCATGTTTTCATATTAAAACCAAGGTTTTTCATGGGTGAAAATGGGGATTTTGGGTAGAACCTAGGTTTTCTTAAAATTGGGGATTCGGACCTCAATTTGAGGTCCAATTTCAAAACAAATCATAGATATGAACTCGTGGGGGAATGGGTAACTAGGTTTTGGTCCGAACCTCGGGTTTTGACCACGTGGGCCGGGGGGCATTTTGGAAATTTTTGAGTAAAACTTTGGGAAATTCAATCTCATGCATTCAAATTGATTCAACTAGCATTTGTTAACACGTTTAAGTGACTTGTGACTAGATTTGAGCGGTTTGGTGGTAAATCCGCGAGGTAAAGTGATAGTTGAGGATTAAGTGGATTTAAAGGCTTTTAGGTAAGTGTTTGGTTTAACCCTAGCTTGAGGGAATAGGAGTTGAGTCTTGTCGCTAGTTGCTAAATGATAGGGTACAGTGTATAGACATGGTGCCAAGTATCTATACATTGGTGTCTAGCATGACCGTGAGTCCTTATAATGTATTTATCATGACTTGGTTGTGAATTCCGTGTTTACCGAAGTGTTGCTATATGTTTTGAATAACATGTGAACGATGATATGATCATTTGATTCCTAAAAGCATTGGCTCGAGTTGTGATAAAAATATTGAAAGTATATGAAATGACTTGATTCTTGGAGCGTTGGCTCAAAATGGTAAAGTTGTTTATAACATAAGACAAAGTAAGAAAGAGAAAGTGGTGTTGATTATTCCCTTGTTGGGACGTTTGGTTGAACATGTTGGTTTCTCTCCCTTGCCGGGATTTCTTCAAATATTTTCTTATTTTTATGCCCCTCAGTTGTGATTGTTTGTTTGGGGGAGTCGGACTGTTGAATGACTTGGATCGGGTTGCACGCCGCAACAAGAATATATGAGGATCGGGTTGCGCGTCGCAACATTGATAAATGCTGAATGAGATGGGTCGAGTTGCACGCCGCAACAGTGGTGTGGATCGGGTTGCACGCCGCAATAGTTAGTGATACAAATGTGTTTATATTGATCATTGGTTCCTTATTTACGGTGAATCTAAGCTGCTTTAGATTGTTACTTTGGGTGACTATTAACATTGTATCTCCCCATAGCATGTTTCCCCTCCCATGTTGTTAACTGCCTTGTATTCGAATTCCGCTATATATTTATAATTGCTTAAGATTATGTAGTGTCCAGTCTAGCCTCGTCACTACTTCGCCGGGGTTAGGCTAGACACTTACCAGCACATGGGATCGGTTGTGCTGATGCTACACTTCTATGCATTTTTCACAGGTCCAGGTTCTGAGGAGCAGCAACAGTATTAGTACGGGAGCAGGCTTTCCTCTTCACGAGACCGAGGTAGCCTCACAGGCGTCCGCAGGCCCGACATCTCTTCCTTATTTTCTCTTTTAGACTGTTGCCTCCTAGTTTTTGAGACAAACAACTTATATATTTCTTTCAGACCCTAATATTTAGTAAATTCTTAGCAGTTCATGAGTAATGTGACACCAAATCTTGGGTAGAAGCTATTATTGATTATTCCGCATCTTGTTTCAGATTTATAAATCAGACTTCCATTATTATTGTTATTATTAAATTCCATGTCCTATATTGATGCTATAAATGGTTGATTTGTCTATTAATGGGAAGGTAATTAAGTTGGCTTGCCTAGATATCACGAGTAGGCGCCATCATGACTCCGATGGTGGGAAATCCGGGTCGTGACAGGACTTTATGCAGGCTCCCGATAGAATGGCTTCTTGATTTTCTATTTCATCTATGTAATTCATTCATTGGCCTTTAATAATTTGTAAACAGATATTTGGGGTATTTAGTAAAAAGGGTGGGTTGATGTATACTTTACGGGGTAATATTGGTAGAAATCTTGCTCTTTGGATCTTCTTTTGAATCAGGTTGCTTGTGTAAGTAAAAAACATGCTCATAGGTTTGCTCTTTCGAATCTGATTGCTCTTTCCTAATAGAAATCATGCCTATAGGATTTCAATTCTAATGTCGTTTGCATCAAGTAGAAATCATGTTCCTAATGTTCTGCATTTTTGACCTGTTAGAAACCATGTTTATAGGTTCTAAACAATCATGTCTTAAATAAATTCCAATATAGATGTCATGCCCATAGGAGTAGACTGTGATTAAGTTCTAAGAATTATTTTTGTATGTTGTTGCAAATAGACTAAAATGAGTAATATGCCTATATATCATGCCTATAAGTGTCTACACTCGCAATTCTATCTGGTAATTTAATTCAGCCTAATAAATCAATTTCATTATGTCTAGTTCACTTCTAAATCTGGTCTTATTAAGCGTTAACATTTCCTGAAACAAGTGCTTTCAAAATTGCATTAATCTCATTAGATACCATGCTTATAGTCATTAAACAAGTGTATTTCGAAAATTCTATTTGTTTCTGCATTAATATAGACACAGTATACTGCATATAGGCAAGCCTTAGGGCGTTTTCAAAAACTGCATTTCCCTGAAGCTGTCTCTGTCGTTCAACTTTTTCGATTCTAATAACTTTTAAAAGAATCCTTAAGCAACTTCCAGGTTATTTTGCATAGTCATTTAGAGATCCTCCTTAAGGACTTTGATTAATAAAGACCTTAATTTTGTTTGAGTTGTGCTGCTTGTATGTTTACTTGAGAGGGAAACTTTGAGCCTCTTATCTACTCCCATTATCTGTGAATGTCCTACATGTTTTGATTGTCGCCTTAGATTTTTTTCCTTTCTAAACCTTAGGGGTAGGACTAGAACCACCTAATAGGTAGAGGTCCTAACTCCCTTCGGGACCACTAAGAAGGGACGGGTAGCAGCATGCAATAGAAATTAGAGACCAAACACTCGCTTTGCATGACAAATAAGGGGATGGGAAGGGTAGACATGGGATATGATGGCTACACATTAATGTCACGTGTATTCCCTCATTGAGAAGTGTCTATCGAACATTTTGTGGGGTGATCCTATAGGATAAACAACCTAGGATCCTCTTTACCCAAATCCTCTCTTCATTTAAACCTTTGTTGTCCAACTTGTCCAAAACTTTTATCTCACTACTTGAATTGTTCAATGTGCCTTATTAACAGCCTATTTGATTGAACTATTTATATGGACTAATGTGTGAATATAATTATGGTCGGGACCTACAATTGTGGACAAAAAGGGGTGCCTAATACCTTTCCCTCGAGGTTACTTCGAGCATTTACCCTCATCGCTGTTAATGCAAAGCAACGCAAGATTTAAGCAATCTAGGTTCCCTAACGCACCATAATCCGTTAGATGGCGACTCTTCAAATACCCAATTCCCAAAAAGGAAATAAGTCATTACACCCCGTGAATGTCGGAACCCGGCCTTCTCCCTGCGAGGGAAGAAAAAATGGGGTGCGACATGCCGTTGCCCCCTATAGGTTTGTCTATTTATATAATAATGATTAGCACATTGGAACTTATTTCTCTCAATTTAATACACATAGTCGTGGTTGCGTCCGTTGGGATTATGGATAACCTAATGGACTTTTCGATGAGGCATGTCTTAAAGGGTTATTATGTGGTCAATATATTAACTCAGCTAGGTTTGACCATGATGCAGTTATAGCTAATCAGAGTAAAGTTGCTATAGAGGTCTCGACTAGGACCCTGAAGTAGACAACTTGAGGGAAAGGCACGGAACCGTCTATTGTACCACTGATCGACTAGTTTTACAACAAATAGCCTTTCCATCTTTAGTGGGTGATATATATAGGAAGAATACACACACTTATCAAGTGTTGCTACATGATTGATTATGCACATGTGGAATATGATGTTGAGCATGATTTATGCAACAATGAATAGCCTGTTGTCAAGTATTTCCATGTTTAAAAATGATAAATATGGTATCTAAATAATTGAAAGACAGTTACAAAAAGAAAACAAGGAGACAAGTCAGTTTCAGGAAATAAAGGAAATCGTAAATTTTTTTAGAAATAAGAAATTAAATCCAAGTAAAGGGAAAGGGAAAGGGTGCAGATGTATTAACATAATAGGGCATGCTTAAGATTAATTCACAAAAACAAGTTCGTTATGGTAAGAGCCTAAAATATTTCCCTAGCAGAGTCGCCATTCCGTCATGGACCCTTTTTCCTCGAGGAGTCCAAGTTTCGACATTTCATTGGGAACAACTCCTTTTCCTTTTAGAAATTAGGTATGGAATTGAAGAGTCGTCACCTAACGGATTTAAGGTGCATTAGGGCACCTAAATCAAGTAACTCATAAAATCGTTTTACAGTACCAGAGATCGGGTAAGGGATCGAAATAACCTTGGGAGGAAGGTGTTAGGCAACCCTACCAGTCCACAACAATGCATCCTGACCGAACTCAAATTATGTGAATCAGTCTTATAAACAGATAAAGAAAATTAAAAATTTGGTATTGCATTTCAAATAAAGGGTAAAAGGGGTCCTAGTTTTTTAGCCTACAGGATCACTTCTGTACAATGCTTGGTAATCGTCCCCAAGTTTGGGTGCTATACGTATCATTAGTGCATAGGTCATCATATCCTTTACTACCCCGTTACCCTCCCCGTTAGTGGTTATATAAGTGATGCTAATTAAACGTACTTTGTGCGTGCATTACCCGTCCCTTCCTTGTGCCCCTGGAGGTGTTAAGGACCTCTAATTTAGGCAGTTCTAGACTCTCCTAAGGTGTTAAAAAAGGAGAAAATTCTAAGCAATAAGCAAAGACAAATAGGACATTCACATAAAGAGGCAATAAAGGCTTAATTTTACCTCCTCACACAAGCATACAATATCACGTCTCAAACAACAAGATTTCAGATATTTCGAAGGGTCCTAGAGCATAATATCTAGGTGAATGAATAGAATGTATGTAGTATTATGTTAAAGTGAGGCAATAGAGACCTAATCAGTTTGCCTACTGGTTTTAAGGATTGCGGAATCTGAGCAATCCATAAATAACAAAAGCGTAGCTTTACAATTTGCAGGATTTCAATCGCCCTACATGCTTGCCAAGGCATGTATCAATGATGTCCTATGAACATGGTATCCAATCATTAATCAGGAGTGCAGTAAACCAGTAAACAATTTTAAACAGTTAGTTTGGATCATATAGTCATGATGTCTAGGTGTGATAACTGATTTTAGAGTTGTAGACACTGGTAGCTAAATGCAGAAATTGGTTTTAAACTCCTATAGGCATAACATCAAAGTGCAGTAATTAGTTTAAAAACCTTATTGACATGCACAAAACTGATTTAAACTTTGTAAACAAGTAAAGACAGATTTTAAACTTATAGGCATGGTGTCTAAAAAGCAAGAGTGATTTTTAAACACTATAGAATACAGGACTGATTCATAGACGTGGTATCTGAATGTAAATAAGCAAGCATCGCAGCAAACTTACAGGCATGGTATCAAGAATGCAGGATTGATTTTTTAAAACCCTATAGGCATGGCATCTAAATGAACATACATTGCGATAATTTATAATCATGGTATCTAAATAACATACATTGCAATAACCTAGAGGTATGGTATCTAATGCAAGTAAATAATCCTAAGAACGTGATCTCTAATGCAAGCAAATAGTCATAATAAACCTAAGGACATGATTTCTATGCAATTTTTCCACAAAAATTATATAAGAATCCCTCCCTTTTTACTAATATCCTCAATATATGTTTACAAGAATTATTATTACAGACCATATGAATTATAGAAGGAATAAACTATGCTATAGTGAGCCTGAATAGAGGCCCAAAGTGAACCTGGAAATTCCAGGCCTTCAAGCAATCCAAAATGCCATAATCTCATAGTGCACCCAATGGTATCCTGGTGTGTCAAAGTTCCTAAAGGGCCTCAGGGACCACGGGAAGTGCTCACACTAAAAAAATTTCAAAGCAAACCTTGGTTAGCAAGTTTGGGTAGCCAGCCCCAATGTGTCAAAGTTTAGAAGAGTCTCATGGACTCTTAGGCAATCTTACATTAGAGGGGCAAGAACCTAAGGGTTCTAGGAATAGGGTTTGGAAAGAGAAGAAAATAGTTTTGGATTCTCAGAAAGTAATGAGCAAGCAGGGTAATTCAATCATTGTAACTCAAAAAAAGGTCTCATCAATCAAATAGTATACTAAAGCAGGATCACTTAGAGTTTCAACTTAGTATATTAACTGTTACTAGGTGAGCATACAGTCACATACAAAGGGATAGCAGGGCTCAGGAGCAATGTTGGTCAGAGGTTAACATAAGATAAAAAGAACATGCTAGTGGAGAAGTAAACAAGCATGGGTCTACTTTATATATGAGCAAGTATGCAGACTTGTTTAGAGCAGAAGCACATAAGTCCAGCTAAAACAGGAGTAACAGGCTGAAAGCAGGATATACATAGGTTCAATCAAAGAGAAGTAGATATGTAATTGCAATAAACACATAGGTTTAACTAAGGTATATACATAGGTCAAATTGAATAGCAGTAAGCCTAGAGTCTAATTGATCAGCAGTGAACATGCTGATTGGGAACAATAATCGTGAAGCGCATGGATCTAATGATATAAAGTAGACATGCTGATAACAGGTCCCATAGTTGAATTAAGTAGCAATATATATGCTGAGTCAGAAAAAAATATACAGGTTTAGAAGAATGACATGTTGATTATACGAAAAATGCATAGGTTTAGTTGAATAGCAATAGTGGGAGCATACCAGTTAAGGAAGCAGAAGTAAAAGATAAAGTAGGCAGGATTCAACATTCTAGTCTTGGATTTCAGCCAGCTAGACAAGCAATGAACTCAAGTAGCATAGAGAGACAAGCAAGAAAGTTTTTTTTTTGTGTGTTTGAACTATTGTTTGTGTTTCGGAGGTAGAATGAGAGTGTATATATATCACTTAGGGAGTAGAACAAATAAGGTAATGAGAATCAGAGTTAAGTCAATTAAAATCACTAAGCCAATTAAAGAATCAATTCATATAGAGAAATTCGAAAAACACCCCTTTAAGTAGGGATAGTGCATTAACGGTCATGATATGGTTCAATTAAAGTAATAGATCAAAATCATATCATATAGGGAGCCAATAAGATCCCCAAACTACGAATAACAAATTAAGGCATGTATAATCAATTAAGGTCATAAATAAGGAAACAAGTAAAATTCCAGCACATACTGATTTTAACAAGATAGGCATTTGAATTAACAAAAAAATCTCAGAGAATACTGATTTTACCAAGAAAGATTGCTCAAAACCCTAATAGAAATTAATCATGCAAGGATCCCAAAGAATACTGAATTTTTAATAGGAAAATTGTTCACACCCTAAATAGAATCAGTTAATACATTGTGTTGGCATAAAAATAATCAAATAACGGAGAACAATTGGAACAAATAACGGAGAACAATTGGAACAAATAACGGAGAACAAATAGAACAAATAATGGAGAACAATTAAATAATTATTTCATATAGAGAAATTCAATTAGGGATAGTGAATTAACGGTTATAACAGGATTCAATTAAGGTAATAGATCAAAATCATATCATATATGGAGTCAATAAGAAC
This sequence comes from Nicotiana glauca, assembly GCA_026770625.1. Lineage (NCBI taxonomy): Eukaryota > Viridiplantae > Streptophyta > Magnoliopsida > Solanales > Solanaceae > Nicotiana > Nicotiana glauca. Next base: position 116,439 of record MU765829.1, on the reverse strand, counting down.
CCCAAGCTACTGATAACAAATTAAGACGAGTATAATCAATGAAGTTCACAAATGAGGAAACAAGTAAAATCCTAGCACACGCTGATTTTTACAGGGCAGCCATTTGAATCAATAAAACAATCTCAGAGAATACTGATTTTACCAAGTGAAAGATTGCTCAAAACCCTAATAGAAATTAATCACGCAAGGATCCCAAAGAATACTGATTTTTTAATAGGAAAATTGTTCATACCCTAAATAGAATCAATTAATACATTGTGTTGATATAAAAATAAATAAATAATGGAGAACAAGAGGAAGAAAATCAGCGCACAAGACAGAAACATCAAGAATTTATGCATATACAAGAGAATCAGTCAACATAGTGAAGAACACTCAATTTAAACACTGAAAAGTTAGAAGAACCACTGAAGAAAGTCTAGGACAAACCCTAAACTCAGAAACAGTGAATAAAATCGAAGCAATTAACTACAACAAAAGATTTTCAAAGAAAAATACTCAATAATACTCGAATCCTTTCAGATCTGCAAAGATCGGAATGGTAGTGAAACTAGGGTTTTCAAAAAATAGTAGAGATAAAGAAACTCGGTTCAAAACTTATAGATTCAAACTAAAATAGGAGGAGATCAATACTCACAAACGAAGATGGCCTTAGACGGGACAGTAAACAAATTTTAGGCAAGAACGGGTTGGAACTCCATGAGATTTTCTCAATAATCCATGGAATCAAATAGCCAGAAGGTATAGCAGGCTGGTAATGATCGGAAAATGCACAAAAAATCCACAGATAGGAACTTCTCGCGATGGCGCCGATTAGAGTTAGGGGTGAGTTGAGAGAGTGTTGGAGAGGTTAGGGAACGAACGGGTTGGAACTCCATGAGATTTTCTCAATAATCCATGGAATCAAATAGCCAGGAGGTATAGCAGGCTGGTAATGATCGAAAAATGCACGAAAAATTCCACAGATAGGAACTTCTCGTGATGGCGCCGATTAGAGTTAGGGGTGAGTTGAGAGAGTGTTGGAGAGGTTAGGGAACGAAAGCAGTAGAAATGAAAGAGTGAAGGGGAGTTAGGGTAGGTTTACAGATTAATATGGTAAGGTTAATTGTGGACCGTTGATCTAAAAGATCAACACCCACAATTAAACGAGGTTATAAGTCGGGCAGGTATATGTTGGGCCTAGGGGTGGATTAGGCTGGTTTTAAAAGGATTTGGGCTAATATTTAGGGGTTAGGTCCGAAAAGTCAAAGAAATTAAAGAGGCTACTTGTTAAATACCCAATTAATTAATACAACAATTTATAAAAATAATTAGAAGATTATAAAAATGGTTTTTCTGCATGAAAATATTTTAACGCAATCACTCGAAATTTTAAAATACAAAAAGCTATTTTATGGTAAGATATTTTAATAATGCATACATAGGCTATTTTTGCAAAATATGCAATTGTAGTCTTAAAAATGCAAATATAATGATAAAAAATACAACTAAAATATTCGAACAATCATATGAACATATGTGATGAATTGATGATTAAATCATCACAAAATAATATGAGGGATAGTTTTTAATATTTATATAATTAAAAATGCAGAAATAAATTGAGTTAAGGCTTTTAAAAATTATTGAAAAATTGTAAAAATACGTGTGCATGTTTGTAAATCCATGTACAATATTTTGAAAGTATTTATGCATATTTAATATTATATGAGGTAAAAATTAGGTATAAACATTGTGCATGATAATCTCTTCGGAACTAATAACAATTGACATTGCTTCATTGGCTTGAGATATAAATTGTTAAATAATGAAAATAAATTTGGGAATTTTTATTAGAAAAGGAATTATTTTTATTACTTTCAGTTATAGAGTTTTCATCAATATTATGTAATCCATGCTCAATTATAGTATCGATATTTATTGGTTAGCCCATAGTAAGTGTTGGAGTCCACCCCTCCTCACTACTTATTCGAGGATAGACTAGATATTTACTGGGTACGCGTTGATTTACGTACTCATACTACATTTGCTGCACCATTTGTGCATGTGCATATATGTATAATGGCCTTGTGGGCGCATAGGCGCAGTTATTGCGGGGACTTAGGTGAGTTGCATCCCATGTTATGATTCTGCAGCATACATAGTCTCCATCAGAGTTATTTACATTTTCCTGTTTAATTGTATTATGGACAGATGTGGTATTTTACTATATTTCCTAGTTTATGCTCATACACTTATGACATCGGGTTTTGGGAGAGCTTATGGGTGGTTAAGTATTATATTTGTGAAATATTATCATTTAATCTATAAATTTTATCTCTTACTATTTAATTGAAGGAAATTATGATTTCGAAAATACTAAAATGAGTAATTAAGTAATCATTTATTTTTGGCCTGACTGACAGCGGTGTTAGGCACCATCACGATCTTTAATGGATTTGGGTCATAACAACATGGTATTAGAGCACTAGGTTCACTTAGGTCTCAAGAGTCATGAGCAAGTCTAGTAGAGTCTTGCTGATCGTTACGGAGACGTGTGTACTTATCTTGGCTACAGGATTGTTAGGAGCACGTCACTTCTTGATTCCTCGTCGTGCGATTTGGTTCCTTTGAGTATTATGCCTTTATTTCTTTCCTATTCAGTTTTATGCGAAGTGGAGCACTGGTTATCAATTGGGAATCGAGAAATTATAATGTGGTGCATTATGTTTCTCCTTGCGTAAGTGGTTAGGCTATTGTCATCGCCTTGCAGAATGATGTTCCGATGTTTTAGCTCATATTAGTATTGCCTATGGTCTTGAGATTTAGCACTGATTGTTATGATAATTTTGTGCATTGCTATCGCATTGTGTTTGCGTAATGGTAGGGAGCATATTTACGGATCCCAATAGTAAATGACTTGAGAAGAGGATTTCTTAGTTCATGTCCTAGAGGTTTAGCATTTAGTTCCGACGGAGGAAAGGCAGTCAGACTACGAATGCTCAGGCTTGGGTTGATGGAGTAACAAGACTTGGTATTTTCGAGCGTGGTGGAATTTTCATTTGTGATGTGCTGTCATCGTCCTTGTTGAATGCGCTAAGTTTGCCAGCGTTATGGTCTTATTCAATTCGCCTTTGGGGTAGAGTATTGTGAATGGTGTTGGCAAAGCGGTCGTCAGAGGTCATAGTGTGTTGTTGTTCTGAATTGAATCAGTGTTCCTAATGTTGATAGCTCAAGGAAGATGAACCTCAGAGAGGTTTAGAGCTAGTAGCAATCTGTTGGTTCAAGTGTTACAGTGATGGATTTTTATTTATGGTAACAACTAGGCATTTATGAGGAAGGATATGCAGGAGGTGTCTTGTGGCGGTTAAATTTCTAGATGGCCAAGTGTAAGAAGCAGGAGTGGAGTATTTGCTTAAAGGAGAGGGTTTGACCAAAGTGGTAGAGTGCGAAGTAGCATATGGTTCTGTGGTAGGAAATGTACGTGCCTTGAGGAAAGTTTAGAATGATTTGGGATTCATGGTGGACTATGACTAGGTCTACGGAATCAATTTGGAATATTGGATACCATGCGAAGGAAGGTTAGATATGACGCAAATAAGTTGCTTGATATGAAGAAGGATACAACATGAATTCAGATTAGAATTTGTTGTCACACCTTTAGTTGATGTCAATGAGGAGTGAACGGACTTGTACAACTGGTGAATGAGCACGAGCTCAGGGTGGTTTATTGATTTCGTAGTAATTGTACTCGATGCAGTATTGTTGGAAGTCTTCGGCATGGAATTTCCACAAGTGAGTTATCCCCTGTGAGCAGGTTAGCAGTTGTGTGGTATTGACGAAGCTTCTATGGAGAATTTTACTGGCTATCCGGTAAGAGGTTAAATGCATGAATGTGGCTAGTGAGTCAGAGTGTTCATAAAGTGTTTAACAGGAAGATATCGAGAAGTTAGGTGGGGAAATTGTGCGAGATCATGTCAATGAGGAAGAAGGAATATTGGTGGTTTCCAAGGTTATGTAATCGTAGCTTCAAGCTAAGTGGGAGAGCCCCACCATCTCCGATTGGATTGCATAGTTGTATACATGTGAGGTTTCTGGTTATCGGCATATTGGTAGATTATTACGACTAAGGAAAGATAACATCAGTAGTAATTTAAGCGAAGGATTTGGGGAATGTGTGCTTTATTTGGCCTTATCAATTTATGTTCAAGCTTTTGGAAGACTCTGGATATTCTCTTCGTGTAGATGTGATGTACTAGGAAAGTGATTTAGCTGGGTGCTTCTTTGAGAGAGTGTTCATGTTCTATTATAGCCTTGGAGTACATTATATTTGGGACCAAGTCAGAGTGGGTAACTCTCAACAATGGTCCTAGTGGATTCTAAAAAAATTAATTTAAAATGCGGTTCCTAAGGATTTTGAGTCCGTAGTATTGTTAAGTATCGAGCTTTTGTAGCAGATTATGAAAGGGGATTGGAGTGTTCTATGTTATCTTCGATCTGTGGTGTAGCATTGGAGTAAGGGGAGAAAATAACTTCGGATTAATAGAGGAATTATTAGAGTGGGTGTATCAGTTGAAGAGGCGAATGTGTGCACAAGGAGGGCATGAGATGGTTCATGGGTTTTTAGGCAATGTGGTCTCGTGAAATGAGGCACTCTGGATGAGTGCAGATTGTATTCGATATATTTTGAGAGGAGCTATTGTTATTTCTAAGGATAGTCCAGGGTAAATTAGAAGAAGAACGTTTAGTTTACAATGGTTAAATTGGCATGGTGGTGGCAATGATTAGTTCCTCCAGTGTCTTAAGTCATCAAGTGATTTGTGGTTGTACGTGCCCGGTGTGATAGCCATCGTAATTTGATTTATTTTGAGGTATTCCAGTATTATGGTCTGTTATGGATAGATGGGTCCCGGAAGAGTTATGGTGCTTTAGACCACTACTTGAGGATTGTATTTTTTGCGATTATGGGAATTCAGTCGCGTGTTGCAATAGTTCTCCTGAAATGAGTAAAGTGAAAGGTCGCCATATGATGGGGTGTCTATTCTATTAGTGGATAAGGATTATGATGGAATTCTTATACTCTCACATATTTATGTTAGGTGCGGTGAGCAACATGGGAATTGGAAGTTGAGGATCCAGGTTGTAGTTTGGTGTCGACAGCAATGTCACGAGCTTAGATGATCGGGGAAGGATTCAGATATTTAAAGCAAATTACCATTGTCATTAGCGTCACTTGAGAATTGTGTCCCATGTAAGAGGCTTGGTGAAGTGATTTGTGGATTCCCGATTCGCTATACGGCATTAGTATGGCCGGTGGTATGGACGTACAGACTTGTTACTTGGTGCGGAAGGTCTTGGGAGCGTATCCCACGGTAAGGTTGTTTAAGTGTGACATGTAGTCACTTGATTGATTAAAGGTTGAAACCAAGTATGGAGATTGTGGTACTATCGCTAATGTGAGAGTTTATGCCCGAAAGGCTCTATTTATTTGGTTGTGAACTGTGAAATTGGTTCTGGATTTGATGGTTGTTCTTGTATGTCATGGGAAAAAGGTCATTGTGGATTATTGAGAGGTTATTGGCCCAGTATTGTACGATCAGAATTGGATTGAGGTCTGTGGATGGATCTGGATGTGAGTGTGTGCTCTATATCAGGATAGATGTATTCATTTTAGCATAGCGTTGCTTATGGAAGAGTCATTTGGGGCCTTGAATGTTATTTCTGTCATCACCCATTCCGTGCAATCTCTATTGTGATTTATGGGTGGTGATAGAGTTTGATTATTCGCACTCGTATTAAGATCCCGTGTGGTTTGTGGTGCTGCGAGAGTATGATGGATATCGAGATACAGGTCATATATTTCACATTAGTTGTGCTTGAGTTTCATAGTACATGGCTCTATCTATCTCCCCAGGATTTGCATTATGCACTTTGCGCGCTTCTGTTTGATATTCTGGTACTTCATAGGTATAAGCATTTTGGCTTGATGGGTACCTCCCTATTTTTGTCATGTGTGTATCATGTGCCATGCCACGATGGGTATGTTGTTTGGATCGGGTTGCCCACCGCAATGGTATTATGTGTGGATCAAGTTGCATACCGAAATAGTGTGATGTTAAGTACAGTTCCCTATATATATTTATGTGTAGTTTGTTTCTTGTATTCTGAGGAAGGTTCGTAACATCTTTTCGGTTGTTTAATTAGTTACGTGGATTGAGTAGTTCTTCCTAGATTTCTTTTTCCCTATGTATCACATTCGAGTTGTAGCTTCTTAGCGTATTGATAGCGTCATATGGAATCTTAGATAGTGTTTGTGGTGGCTTATTACCGAAGCATCCTATACAGGGTGAGATGAGGTTAGTGGACCTGGGATCAGTGTGATCGAATTATATAAGGCACATTAAGGAGAAAATATTGTTATTCAGCCCATAATGAGGTAATAGTTCTTGTCAAGAGGAGAGACTCCATAAATTGAGATTTAGCAGGTGGTTATGAGTTTCTACACATCTCTTCCGACGTGGCAGTATTGCGAGAATTTGGAAACATGACTTATATGTGTCATGAGGTGTGTTGTGTGCATCAGATTTGTGGAATTTTGGCTATTGTAATCAGAGGATGTTATTATGGTCATGTGAATTATACAGTGCATGGTGTTAATTCAGCAAAGGTATACCATCATGTTTGGTATAGTCTGTAGTGACTGATACAATGTTCGTATGTTGAAAGCAGACCCGGTGGAGAATTCCAAATGTTGGAATTTGGCTCTAAGGCTTATTTGACTAAATAAAAGGGAGGATCATAACTCGAACTAATGTGCTCAAGTGGGTTGTGGTAGCACGGGCAGCTGCTCAAGGGGTTAAACTATTATTTTGGACAACTCCGGAGTAGTTCTTAGCACGTTGAAGGACGAACGTATGTTTAAGTGTGAGAGAATGTAATTGCCTAACTAGTCGTTTTGAGCTCTAGCGCATCGTTCGGCTATTTGAGGCCTTGAGCAGCTTCACTTAAGGCATTATGACTTGTACAAGTGGTCGGAATTGAATTTCGGAAAGTTTGGAGTTGATTCGGAAAGAAAATTCTAATTTTGGAAGCTTTAAGTTGGAGGAATTGACTAAAGTTTGTTTTTTGAGTAAATGACCTCAGATTCAGGATTTGAAGATTCCAACAGACTCGTACGATGATTTCGACTTGGGCGTATGTCCGGATCAGGTTTTGGATGACCCAAGAGCGTTTTGGTGCCTATTTTGGAAAGTTGGCATTTTGAAAGGATTTCATAAATTTTGGATTGGAGTGTATTTTAATGGTATCAATGTCCCTTTAGGATTTCGAGCTTGGTAATAGCTCTGTATGGTGATTCTAGTCTTAGGAGTGCGTCTAGATATTGATTTTGAGGTCAGTAGGTCATTTCAAAGTCATTTGGCGGAAGTTGGAAAGTTAAAGGTATCTGGAAAGTTTGACTGGCAGCGGACTTTTTGATATCAGAGTCAAATTTTGATTTCAGAAGTTAGAATAGCTTTATAATGTCAATTGTGACTTGTAGGCAAAATTTGAAGTTATTCCGGGTTGTTTAATATGTCTCGCCACAAGATATAGAATTTGGAAACTTGGAAATTCTATAGGTTTGATCAGAGACGTAATTCATGGTTTTGATGTTGTTGATGTGGTTGGAGGCTTTGACTAAGTTCGTATTGTATTTTGCGATGTGTTGGTACATTTTGTTATAGGTCCCAAGGGCCTCTGGTGGATTTAGGATGGCTAAAGTGGTGATTTTTGGACTTAAGAATTTCTGAAGCTTAAGGCTTTTGGTGTAATCGCACTTGCGTGAATTTGGCCGCAAATGCGGCATATTGGTCGCAGAAGCGAGAATGGACTGGAGACGACAGGGGCGCATGTGCAACAAATTTCCCCCTGAAGCGAGATCGCAGGAGACGTCAGGGCCCCGTAGGAGCAGATTTTGTTCGCAGAAGCGGACTTGACTGATTTTACTTGAAATCGCACCTGCTATGGTAATTTCGCATAAGCGGGAAATGGACTGCAGGTGCGAAGATCGGGCTGGGAAATGAGTTCTTTATGAACGTGGATTTGGCCTAATTTTTTCCATTCTCTCTTGGTTGGGCGAGTTTTGGAGATCTTCAAGTGGGAGTTTTCATCATCTATGTCAAGGTAAGTTATTCTCTCCTATTGTAAGCTAAATACATGGTTTTTATATGGATTCAAGCATGAAAATTTGTAGGAACTTGGGGTTTTGAAGATAAACCTAGAAATTGGTATATTTAGATTTTGACCACGAATTTGGGCATGGAATTGAGAATAAATTATATATTTGAGTTCGTAATGTTATGGGTAATGATTATTCTCGAAAATTTTCGGAATCCGGGCACGTGGGACTTAGGGTGATTTTTATCGACTTTTCCAGTGAAGTTGGAAATTATTGTGAATTGGATTATAATGAGTATTAGAGTGTGTATATATATGGATTAGCATATTTATTGACTAGTTTTGGAGCGTTGGCATCGATTTGAGTTGTTGGAAAGGCTTGGGAGCCGGTTATGGAATTTCGAAGCGAGGTAAGTCTCTTTTCTAACCTTGTAAGAGGGAATTAACTCCATAGGTAAATTGAATTAACATGTGCTTCTATTTGTGGGGGATAAGTGCGCACGAGGTTAGGAGAGTCTGTACGTGGCTACTAATTATGTTTGTGTCCGGGTAGTCTTAGGTTTACACCATGCCTTGTTGATACCGTTGTTTGATTATGCTTATATTTCCTTGAAAAGAGTTGAGAGTTGGGATTTCTAGTTTTAAAAAGTTTTCATTTGACTTTCTTATATTTGAAAATAATTGAGGAATGTTATAATAACTTTGAGAAATCTATGTTCAATCGCATCGTAAATATATTCCGCAATGGGGTAAATTTTCACTAATCTCATGGGGGCAAACTGTTCGCCTCGGCAGGTTAATAGATGCATCTATGGTTCGTGTCGTTCGGCCCTCGACAATGAACAATTTAAATATTTTATGTTGGATCGGGCCTTATGACCTCGGCATGACTTGCGCATGATAATCTCTTCGGAACTAATAATCATTGACATTGCTTCATTGGCTTGAGATATAAATTATTAAATTATGAAAATAGATTTGGAAATTTCTATTAGAAAAGGGATTTGTTTATTACTTCTGATTATTGTGTTTTCAGCTATATTATGTAATTCATGCTTAATTAAAATATCGATATTTATTGATTAGCCCATAGTAAGCATCGGAGTCAACCCAGCACCACTAGTTCTTCGAGGCTAGACTAGATACTCACAGGGTACGCGTTGATTTACGCACTCATACTACACTTGCTACACATTTTGTGCAGGTGCATATATGTCTACTGGCCTTGTGGGCGTAGAGGCGCGGTTTATTGCGGGTACTAAGATGAGATGCATCCAATGTTACAAGTCCCCAGCACACAGAGTCTCCATCAGAGTTATTTACATTTTCCTATCTAATTGTATTCCGGACGATGTGGTATTTTACTATATTTCCTAGTTTATGCTCATGCACTTGTGACATCGGGTTTTGGGGGTGCTTATAGGTAGTTCAGTATTGTATTTGTGAATATATTATCATTTACTCTATAAATTTTATCTCTTAATATTTAATTGAAGGGAATTATGATTTCCAAAATACTATAATGAGTAATTAAGTAATCATTTATTGTTGTCTTGCTTGACAGCAATGTTAGGCGCCATCATGACTTTTAATGAATTTTGGGTCGTGACATTTTTCATAGCATAGGACCTTATTCACTTGTTACTACTATTATTTTTCATCTATTTTCTGGTTCTTATGTCAGTGCTATTATTTCTATATTTTCTATTGATGGTACATATATATCTATCTCTTTTTTGTCTTCTTGAGCCGAGGGTCTTTCGGAAACAGCCTCTCTACTCTCTCAGGGTAGGGGTAAAGTCTGCGTATTTACTATCCTTCACAAACTGCCTTAGAATACTTGATCCTATTTTGAATTGAACATGGAATTCCATAAATGAATTCCTACGGATGGTAATAAAAGTCCATGAAACTTGGCAGCCTGCCACTGATAATGGGATTACGAATTTTTAATAGAAAATTCCATAAAGTTTATTATTGAAATAAATTTATACCCTAAGTATATCATTACCCTCAACCAAATAGAAAAAGAATTTATAGGTAATTCTTCATAAGGAGTAATGGAGAAAATTTGCCTAGTAAGTGTTGCACTTAACTTTGTATGAAATATTACTATAAGAAAATTGTTTCTTGCTCTTCTATCGTTGAGTTAAGATTTTTGAGAAAAATTTCAACCCAAATTTTTTATTAAATTTGTACGCGGGTTATATTGATAGTAAGGATAGATCTCGGTGTGGATATGCATATAACCTTCGCACTATGGAAGAAATTTTGAAATGAGACTCTCTTTACCAGGTACGTCTTAGGTACGATATTTGAATGTAAATAAATTTTAAACATGAAAAATCTTTCTTGGACTATTACTATCTCCCTCCGCGTGTTACAAACACCTATAAATCTGTTGGAAAGTCAATTATGTTGCAGTGATAGTGTCTTTTGCATTAGAGATAGAGCATAGAAAACCAAATACAAACAAATTCTACAAGAAGACCTAAACTCAAGCAGAAAACGTTCCATTGTGTCACGTCCTTAGTCGTTAACTAAGTACACGTGCGGCATTTGATAACTCGCTCATGATGTTGCACAAATTGCTCACGTTCTTGATATGCCAAGACATCCTTACTACACTAAATATCGCTAAGAAATATTAGAACACAAGAGAATTGCCAAAGGAAGTTTTTGTATTAGAGAGAATTTGATTGTTTTTGTAACGACCGGAGCGATCGCTTTGAGAGTTAGAGCCCCGATCCCATATTAACTCATTACCCTATATCTATTTTTGCTACTGTGACATGCCGGGAAGTTTTATTTTAGTTTTTGGAAGTGTTTGGGACACTTAGTCCCTAAGTGGAGGCTTAAGTCTTAGAATTCAAACCCTAGTCAAAACTGTGCGAAGAGTACTCCAGAATGGAGTTCCATCAATTCTATAAGCTCTGTTGGGTGATTTTGGGCATAGGGGCATGTCCATTGTGTTTTGGAGGTCCCTAGTTCGTTTAGAATTGAAATGGAAAAAGCTGAATTTTTGGAGTTTTGGGCCAGTAGTGGAATTTTTGATATCGAGGTCAGAATCCGATTTTCGGAAAATAGAGTAGGTCCATAATGTTGAATATGACTTTTGTGCAAAATTGAAGGTCAATCGGACATGGTTTTATAGGTTTAATCATCGGTTGTGGAAATTTGAAGTTTCAAGTTCATTAAGTTTGAATGGGAGGGTAATTCGTGATTTTAGCGTATTATATGTGATTTGAGGCTCAAATAAGTTTTTATGGTACTTTAGGACTTGTTGGTATGCTTGGTTGAGGTCTTGGAAGGCCTCGGGGATGTTTTGGAAGCCTCAGCGGATCATTTTAGACTTTGGAAAGACAACAGATTTTTCTAGTGTTTTTGTTGCAGAGGTTTTTTCTTTGCGGTTGCGAAGAAGAGCTTGCGTTCGTGAAGGTTTGGCTAGAAAAAGCATCATGAATGCAAGGAGTAGGTGGCGATCACGTAGAGTTGAGTTGACCAAAGTTGGGCCACGCGCTTTGTTCATCGCGATCATGTTGGGTTGTTCACCCTCGCGTAAGTATGGGAGTCTGAGCATCGCGTTTGCTAGGATTTTTATGCGTTCGCGTAGAGTTATTTTCCTACGCAGAAAATTGGAACTTCGCAATCACGATGCTATTTCCACGATTGGGAATAAGGAATAACTTGGCAGTACATAAACATTTCAAAATCGAGGGTTAGACATTTTATCAAAATATCAGTTTGGGAACTCAGATTTGGACAAGATTTTGAGCGATTTTCAGAGAAATCAATTGGGTTATGATTGTTAATTCTAATTTTGTTGTATCCCACAAGTCTATCATTAATTTTATCATTCAATTTCGAATTTGGGGTGAAAATTGTGATCTTCAACTAAGAATTGAGTTTTGATTGGGATTTGGACATCGGATTTGGATAATTTTAGTATGACTAAACTCGTGAGTGAATGGGTGTTCATATTTTGTGACTTTTGCCCGATTTCGAGACGTGGTCCCGGAGAGGCTTTTTGGGCAGTTTTTCAATTCCCTGTCTTAGCTTTGATTTCATTAGCTAGATTAGTTTCTTCTAGTTATATTTATATTATGTAATTGGGTTTGGCTAGATTTAGGACATTTGGAGTTAGATATTTGTGGAAATAACATTGTGACTGATTGATTTGAGTTTGGTTTGAGATAAGTGGCTTACCTAACCTTGTATGGGGTAACTCCCCTCGAGATTTGGTACTGTCTGATATTTGAGTGCCGTGTACGTCAGGTGATGGGTGCGTCCGCGGGCTATTTATTGAAAACCTTCGTTTCATAAATTAAAATATATGTTTTGCTTTAACTGAGCTATACTAGGATGTGTAATTATCATGTTTAGTTTAGAACGACATGTCTACGTGTTGTAATCTCTATGTTCTGAGTTGTTGTTCTTCAACGCTTACATTTTTTGTTAAATTTCAGTATCTACTCTTACTGCGGTATTTCATTCTATTATATCTTATTATATATATACCGGTAGGGCCCTGATCTGATCTCGTCACTACTCGACCAAGGTTAGGCTTGGCACTTACTAGGTACCATTGTGTTATACTCATGCCTTTCCCAGCACATATTTCTCGTGTGCAAATCCAAGTTCATTATATCAGCCACATCACTAGTTGTAGTTGTTACTTCTGATTGGAGACTTCAAGGTACATCTGCCCATGCCCGCAGATCCTTGGAGTCTCCCTTTATCCCCTATGATAACCCAAAAAGTCATCGCTCATTTTGAAAGTAAGTTCTGTGTTCTGAGGCTTTAAAATTCTCTTTTTGTCTCACCTCGATTTGTGTGTTTATTTCGGGCGCATTTCCATAAATCTTTTATGTGAAATCTAAGTAAAATAAGGAAATTGACATTTAAAATTGACTTTTGTCAACATTCTTGGTAAACAAACCCGGACCCGTGATCTGACGGTCTCGTAGGGTCTATAGTAAAATATGGGACTTGGGTGTATGTCCGACATTGAATTCTGAGGTCCCAAGCTTGAGAAATAAATTTTTAAAGAAAATTGTTTGCTTGGGAATATAAAGGTTTTTAGAAGTGAATTGATATAATTTCTTAATATTATCTGGCCAGTATCCTGGTTCCGGATCCCAATACAAGTTTAAAATAATAATTTGGTTGAGTCTGTGGAATTTGGTAAGAATTGGATTTCGTTTGGTATAAAACGGACCTATAGTTGAGAAAATAGAAATTTCAATGTTCTTGAGCGATTTCATGAATTTGAGGTTTAATTAATAGTTGTTGAGGTTATTTTGATGATTGATCACACGAGCAAGTCCGTATGATATTTTTGGACTTGCGTGCATATTTGTTTTGGAGCCCCCGGGAATCGGGTGAGTTTTGGATATTTCGCTAAGTGTTTTGGACTTAAGGAAATTGCTGGTGTGATTGCAGGTCTGCAGACTTTGAATTTGCGAAGTTAGGCTTGCAAATGTGAGCCCGCAATTGCAAAGAATTATCGCAATTGCGAAGATGGGCTGGGCAGGGAGACCTTCGTATTTGCAAAGCTCTATGTCGCAAATGCGACTTCAGCAGTGATCGCAATTGTGAACGATGGTTCGCATTTGCAAAGTAAACGGGGAAGGCCTACCTTCACATTTGCGAAGCCTATGCCGCATTTGCGAGCCTGACATCACAAATGCGATAACTTCACTTGTGCAAATTATAACTTAGACGGATTTTTCTTCATTTTTGCAACTCTTTCAAACCCTAAGCTCTCTTGGGCGATTTTTCAAAGAAGGGTTCTTCTTCAAATCATTAGTAAGTCATTTCTAACTCATTTCTTTCAATCTAATCCATCTTTCTACATGATTTCATTTCAAAAAAATCAAGGGGTTTTCATGGGAAACTGGGTGCTTTTCGATAAAACTTAGGATTTTCAAATTTTTGGGATTCGAACCTCGATTTGAGGTTTGATTTTAGAAAAAAAATTATATATTTGAGTTCGTAGGTGAATGGGTGATCGAGTTTTTGTTCGACTTCAGGTTTTAACCTAGTGGGCCCGGGGTCGGGTTTTGACTTTTTAGGGAAATCATTTGAAAACCTATTTTCATGCATTAGAATTGGTTTATTTAGCATTTATTGATATCGTTAAGTAAATTGAGACTAGATACAAGCAAATTGGAGGTGAAATCGAGGGATAAAGCGGTAGTTGAGTCTTGATTGTGTTCGTGGCATTGAGGTAAGTGTTTGGTCTAACCTTAGCTTGAGGGAATAGGAGTTGTTGTCTTATTTGTTATGTGATCATTGTTGAGTACGACACATAAGTGTAATGACTAGACCTATCGTCTCATGTGTTACAGCTCTGTTTCCCCCATTTCTGCTTCTTTATGCTTTGTATATCAGTGTTTTGTGGTATCAGGTCTGTCGGCTCGAATCCATAAGGATTTTGGTGATATTTGAGACACCTAGTCTCTGTGGAGTGAGTTTAGGTTGGAAAAATCAATCGGATATTGACTTATGTGTTATAGGGCTCAGATGTGAGTTTTGATGGTTTTGTTAGCTTCGGGAGGCAATTTGAGACTTAGGAGTGTGATCGGAATAGGTTTTGGATGTTCGGAGTAGAGTTAGGCTTGAATTGGCAAAGTTGATATTTTGGCGATTTCCAGTTGGTAGGCAAGATTTTGATATAGGGGTCGGAATGAATTCTGAGAGTTGCCGTAGTTCCATCGGGCCATTTGGGATGTGTGTGCAAAATTTCAGGTTATTCGGACGTGGTTTGGTTAGGTATTTTTATCAAAAGCAGAATTCGGAAGATTTTAGAAAGTTTGGCTTGAATCCGATGTGTTTTGGGTGATTTGATGTTGTTTGAGGTGTTTTGATGATTGGAACAAGTTTGAATATGGTATTAGGATATGTTTGTGCTTTTGGTTGAGGTCCCGGTGGCCTCGGGGTGATTTTGGATGGTTGACGGAGAAATTGGATTTTTGTTGCAGCTGCTGAATTTGCTGCTTCAAGCATTTTCGCACCTGCGAATTGGGGACCGTAGGTGCGGTGCCGCATAAGCGGAAGAGTGGACGCATAAGCTAACTTTTGAGAAATTTCCAGGAACCGTAGATTCAGTGTGGGACTGCACCTGTGGAGTCGCAGGTGCGGAAGGCTAAGCGCAGAAGCGGCTTTGGCCGGCTAAGTGATTTCCGCAGAAACGAACGTGAATGCGGTGCCGCAGATGCGGTTGTAGAATCTTAGATGCGGAAAGTTCAAGGCAGAACATATAAGTTATTTCATTTTGCGAATTTGAGCTATTTCACCATTTTTGACTTCGGCTTTTGAGATTTTTGGACGATTTGAAAGAGGGATTTCAAGGGAACGTCATTGAGGTAAGGAATTCGGACTTGAAATTCATTCCTATGCTATTATTTCATGGATTAGAGCTAGAAATTATGGAAATTATGGGTGAAATTTGGGGAAACTAGGGCTTGGAATCTTAGACCTTTAATTGAGGGTTTGATGGACCAATTGAGGTCGGATTTCTGAACTTTTGATAGGTATGAACTCGTGGGGAGATAAGGAATCTATTAGTGTAAAAATTATTGAATTCTGAGACATTAGCCCGGGGGTCAGATTTTGGTAATTTCGGGATTTGTGTCAATTATTGATTGTTTTCGCTTGGGATTCATTCCCTTAGCATATTTTGACGTCCTCATTCTATTTTGGATAGATTCGACATGATTGGAGGCCGATTCGAGGGTAAAAGCGTCATGAGCTGGAGATTTGACTGGTTCGAGGTGAGTAGTAATTGTAAATAATGTTATAAGGTTTTGAAACCCCAGGTTGCACATCATCGTGCTATATTGAGGCGAGGCTGACGCTTGATGACGAACGCGGGGTCGTGCACTATTGGGGAATGTTACTTAGTCCGTCCTGATTGATGATTTTACCACGTATTTGACTGAAATCTATTTTGCCATCATCATTATTTGGGCTGAATTTCATATTTGGGCTGAATGCCAACTATTTGAACCCTTCGGGGATTTTTATTGATATTTCCTCACTGTTTTGACTTTATAATTGAACTCAGTCATGCTATTTTTCACTGTTTTCATACTCAGCCATGTTTACACAGTTTTAATACTTAAATGATATTTTAAATGATGTTCAGGCTGAGAACACTATTTTACTATTGCCCGAATGGCTTCTGAGGATTTTTGACTGAGTAAGACCAAGGGCCTATGTTGTGCGGAAACACGGATATTTATTTGAGGCCGAGGGCCTGAGATATGTACGCCACGAGATGGCTTAATTGATATGAGGCCGAGAGCCTACTGATGATGCCATGAGATGGCTTGATATTGCGCTTAGGTCGTAAAGGGCCCATCTAGGAGTTTGCATATCTCAGTGAGTGTGGGTACACATTGTGATGTGAGATTGAGCCTGAGAGGTAGGTATTGTTCTAAGATTTTGCCGGAGGGGCGATTTTGTTAATATAGTGCCCGAGGGGTGCACCTTTACATGTTTATTTCCCTATTCGTCTGTCGATTATATGTTTACTTGTGGAAAAAGGATTTTTACTTATCTCTTAATTGGTTTACTATTTTAGAATGATTTTAATGCTTCATTATAGAATGCCTTATGCGTTACGTGTTTTCTCGCTTTCAGTCCTTATTTACATTTGTTACTCACTGAGTTTGAGTACTCACTTTACTCTCTGCACCCTTTGTGCTAATTCAGGCGTAGCTAGTTCCGCTCACGAGTGCTGTTTCTTCCAGCTTCAAGCGAACATTCGGAGTACATGAGGTAGCTGCCTGGCATCCGCAATCCCGTGTTTCTCCTCCTTTATCATTTCTATCTTGTTTTAGATAGTTTTACTAGTTTATAGACTTACCAGACTTGTATTATGATTTATAGATGCTCATGACTAGTGACACCCCAATTAGGGTTGTGTTTGGGTTGTTCTTCCGCATTGTTATGATATTATCTGCTACTTAGTATTATTAAATCATGTTTTTGACTGTTTTCTTGTTGATTAACTGTTTAACTTTGAATTGGGAATAGTTGGCTGGCCTTGTCTTCACGAAAGACGCCATCATGACCGGGTCCGGGTTTGGGGTCATACAAGTTGGTATCAGAGCCTAGGTTGCATAGGTTTCACGAGTCATGAGCAGATTAATAGAGTCTCAGGGATCGGTACAGAGACGTCTGTATTTAGGAAAAACTTCATATTCTTGAAATTCTCGTCGTGCAAATTTGTTGATCCGAGAACTAAACTTCTGCTATTTTATTCTCTCATAGATGGTGAGGACACGCGCTACCATTCAGGATGGACGACCACCAGTACCAATAGATGTGGCCACCAGAGGTCGAGGATGCGGTTGTGGTCATGGTAGAGGCAGAGCATCGAGTGCAGCACCTATAGATCCACTAGCTGCCCCAGTTCTGGACCAGGTGTCACGACCCAAAATCCACTAAGGGTCATGGTGGCGCCAGACACCATCGTCAGGCAAGCCAACCAAATTACTTAATTAAATTTTCATTTTAATACTCTTGAAATCTACGATTTTCCTCCATTAGTAAATAAAAAGATAATAGCTTCAACTCGAATTAAATGATAAGCAATTAATAAAATATACTTCAAAACCATCCCAGAACCTGGTGTCACAAGTGCATGACAAATTTCTAAGAAAAACCGAATAAAGTACAATAGCTGTCCGGAATATAATTGGATAGAGAATAAATAAAATCCTGAGAGAGACTATACTAGCTGCGGGTCGCCTCGAGGAAATACAGCTCACCTATTCTTCGAGTCAATCATGCTGCTATGCCCACTAGGCAACTAGAGGTGCATGTGCCTGTGCAACAAAAATGCACAGAAGTGTAGTATGAGTAGGAAAACCACGAGTACCCAATGAGTATCCCGTCTAATCTCGAAGAAGTAGAGTCGAGAGGTCGACTTCGACCCTTACTAGTGGTCCAATAATGATAGATTATTAATGCGAATAATCATGTGTTTATTAAAAATGATAGTTATTTCAAGTAAGTTACGAACACGTTTTATATTAGAGGTCTCTAGGTTCATAACCCATAAGTTTCCAATTATCTCAAGTCGGGGAGAGCAAATATCAATCTCAAATAATCTCAAGGCAAGCAATACAAGCATGCGAAAATCATGCCGAGGACGTACGGCCTGATCCAACGGAAAATAAACTGTGCACTGCCGAGTGTCGAACGGCACAAACCATAGATACATCTATTAATCTACTGAGGCGTTCGGTCGGTTCCTTAATTTAAACACACACAGACAGTCAATCAAGAAGTCATGGGGAAACAATTATCCAAGAAAACCAATTCTCTTTTAACCATTTAAGAAAATGAAGTTTAATCTGTTTAGAAATTCATTTACTAATTCGATGTGATTTAAGCAATTCGAGTTGTCAATAAGTTTACAAATAATCCAAGTATAGCATGTTTTCTGGGTCCTAAACTACTCCGACAATAGCATAATAGTAGCTACGGACGGATTCTTGTCACCTCGTGCGTACGTGGCCCCTACAAATAGGAGCACATAACAAATTAACTCACCTATGCGGACAATTCCCTCTTACAAGGTTGAAAAGGAGACTCACCTCGCTCCGAAGATCCATAACCGGCATTCCACGTTCTTCCGAAGATCGAACAGATGAACAAAGCTCAAAATCTAGCCAATAATGACACCAATGCATTAATATATACACAATTATTCATTCCAACCCAATTTATAACAAATCCTAACCCTGATCGAAAAGTTGACAAAAACGCCCTCGGGCCCACGTGCCCGGATTTCCAAAATACCCATAACCTCACGAACTCAAAAATATAATTTAATCTCAATTTCATACCCAAAATAGTGGTAAAATTCCAAGAAATGTCAATTTCTAGGTTTTCCCTCAAACCCCAAGTTTTCTACAAATTTCCATGTCTAAATCCATATATAAACCTTGTATTTAACTCAAAGCTAGCATAAATTACTTACCTCATGATGAATGACGGAACCCCATCTTCAAAAGCTCCAAAAATAGCCCAAGCTAAGAGAAAAATGGGTGAAATGAACTCAAACCCCGATTTTAAACATTTTGCCCAACCCAGGTCCGCCCTTTTTTGTGTTCGCGGCCTGTCGCTCGCGTTTGCGAAGGCCAGTTACCCAGCCCCTTCCCGTTCGCATACAAGGCCTTGCCTTCGCATAGGCCAATGACCTCAGGCACATATTTCCTTCTACGCGTTCGTGGTCTCTCCCCCGCATTCACGTAGCAGCTCAGCCCACCCCCTTCGCGTTCGCGACTTCCTTTTCGCGTTCGTGAAGGCCAAATCCAGCAACCTCCCACTTTCTTATTCACGTTCGCGAGACTCCCTTCGCGTTTGCCAAGAAGGAAACCAGATACTATCAACCAGCAGTAGCTTTTTACCCAAATTCAATCTGTTAACAACCCGGAATCTATCGAGGCCCCAGGGACCCTAATCAGCCATACCAGCCAGTCCCAAAACATGTTACGGACTTGCTCGACACTTAAAATCCCATCAAACAATGCTTAAATCGCGAATCAAACTCCAATTCAAGCTTTGTAAACTTTAGAATTTCAAACTTCTATTTTCGATGTTTAAACTATCAAATCACGTTCGGTTGACTTCAAATTTTGCACACAAGTCATATTCGACATCATGGACATACTCCAACTTCCAGAATCGGATTTCAACCCCGTTATCAAAAAGTCCACTTCCGGTCAAACTTCTCAATAACCTTCAAATTTCTATCTTTAGCTGAATGGTTCCAAAATGACCTACGGACCTCCAAATTCACTTCCGATCGCGATCCCAACTCCAGAATCACCATACGAAGCTTTTCCCAGACACGGAATCCCAAACGGACATCGATAACACTGAAATGCACTTCAAGCCAAACTTATGAAATTTCATCCAAAATGCTAACTTCCACTATAGGCGCTAAAATGCTTTCGGGTTATCCAAAACCCGAACCGGGCATACGCCCTAGTCCGAAATCGTCATACGAACCTGCTGGAACCTTCGAATCCCAATTTCAATGTAGTTTACTCAAAAATCTGATCTTAGCTATTTCTTACAACTTAAAGCTTCTGAAATGAGAATTCTCTACCCGAATCAACTCCGAATTTCTCGAAATTCAATTCCGACCACGCGTACAAGTGATATTTCCTGAAATGAAGCTGCTCGTGGCCTCAAACTGCTGAACGACACGCTAGAGCTTAAAACAACCGGTCAGGTCGTTACATTCTCTCCCACTTAAACCTACGTTCGTCCTCGAACATGCTGAAACTACACTGAAGTAGTCTAAAATCATTGTTTAGCACCTCATGCACCTTCCCGTGCTACCACAACTCAGTTGAGCACATTAGCTCGATCAATTCTAAAGATATTTCCTTTTATTCAAGCAAAAAAGCCTTAGAGTCCAATTCCAACATCTGGAATTCTATGCTAGGCATGTTTCCAACATACGCTCATCATATCAATCACTACACGCAGTACCAAGACGTGATTGCATAGCTTAACTGAATTCACACCTTGCACCATTTTACTCATAGGACCACAATAACAGTCTCTGATCAATTTAATCGAAATTCCATGAATCTGATACTCTCATTGCACCTCATGACCTACATAGGTCTTTCTCTAATTCTTACAATACTGCCATAATGGAAGAGATGTGTAAAAATTCATAACCGAGTGCAGAATCAACAAATCTTTGGGTCTATACTCCTGACAAGAACCATCACCTCATTCTGAACCAAATGATGGTCTTAGCTCCTTAATATACTCCATATAGTCAGACTGCACTGATCCTAAATCCAATGATCTCATCTCACCCAATACAAACTACTCAGGCAATAAGCTACCCCGGACATAATCAAAAGTCTCATATGATGCCACAATGTGCCAATAGGCTACCAATTCGAATGCGATACAAAAGGAAAACAAACTCTGGAAGGAACTACCTAACTCACGCACTAATGCGGACTTTCCTTAGAAAATAGGAAGTAAGGCATACAAAAATAGCACATAGAAAACTATACTCAACATCACATTGTTGTTGCGTGCAACCCGATCCAAATAACATACCCATGGCGGCGTGCCACCCTGTCCACACATAACACTCACCTAAGGAGATGCATATCAAGCTAAATTGCTCATTACAATAAAATACTGAATTTGAGTCACAAGCACGCTGAGTGCATAATACCACCCCTGAGGGGACATATAGCGCTAAAAGCTACAAAACTCAAGCACAATTGAGGTGCGATATACGAGTTGAATCGCAAGAGCCATTTTGCTCATATAACATCATCTCTATGCAGAACCTCAACACATAAGCAATTCACCAAGGCATCTCACAACTCACACGGCGCGATATATCATTACATGAAATAATTGACAACGAAATGACATCCTGACTACTCTTCCATAGGGAGTGTATTATTGAAATGAACACATCTGACCTGATATAGAGCCCATATTCACATTTGAATTCATCCATAGACCTCAAGCCAATTCTGATCGCACTAAACTAGGCTAATTACTGTTCAAAGGTCCATAATAACTCCTCTTTCACTCATAACACATAAGAACATCCATCATAGTCGGAGAAATCATCCGCAGTCCATAACTCAATAGACTGAGTGCCCTCCAAACATATATTCTCAAATTAACGATATTATCACAACCTTCATACTTGGTTTAAGTCTTTAATCGATCAAGTGACTACCTACCACACTTATATAATCTACATATGGGACACACTCCCACAACCTACCATAACAAATAACTGGGTCGTACCTCCAAACCACCGGACGCACTAACGCTGAAAAGCGATCAAGAATCATTAACCAGGATGCAAAGCCTTTTTCACAAAACACCGATCTCAGGTGACGCTGAAGACAGTACCAACTTACCTTAAACATCGAAACTCCTTTATTGCTCATCCGAGCTCACGACATCCTTGTCAACACCAAACTCTTACCTTGATATTCACGTTATATTATATACCACTCACTGCAACCAACATGCCGATACACTATAGAACACGTTTTTCATCATAGCTTCGGAACCACTATTAGGTTAACACTTTATCATATAAAACTTTCCACTTAACTCACTTCAGAAGAACTATAGCAACACATAGGTGAGTTCTCATAACCGTATAATATGCAAATCTCTAAGTAGTGGTCTAAGCCACCATAACCCTTCCAAAATCCACCTACATATAACAGGCCATAACACTAGAGTACTTCCGAATAAAATCAATTACGACGGCCGACAAGCCTCACACGTACTGCCACAAATCACTTGCATAACTTAATCATGCTGAAACAACTTATCACTACCAGCAACATGCCACTTCGACTATGGCTAACAAATCCCTTTTCTTCTAATTTATCCTTGATTGTCATAGAAACAACGATAACTCCATTCAACACTTAACACACTCCATCTTCACTCATCCCGAATGACCGAGAATCACGAGACCATGTTGTCTCAAATCCCACAAACCATTTTGTACCTCCCAATTGCTACATCGCAAGTCAAACATCATAGAACATTATGTGCCTCTTCTCATAGGCTGCTATCAAGCTTGATTTTTAACCGTAACTATAGGCTCGAAATCATTAGGCATCACACTTTATCTTTTGAATTCACTAGGACCATTGTAGAGAGCCACCCGCTTTGACTTGGCCCCAAATACAATCAACTCCATGAGTATTCTATCACATAAATACCCTCGTGGTGAAGCACCTGGCAGAATCACTTCCCTTGGAACCCTCATCTATACAAAGCACAAATCCTAAATCTTTCCCCAAGTCTGAACATGGGCCAATGAGGTCAACGATAGCACACCTTTAATAATTCCTTTGCTCAAATTACAACTTATCTTCTTTTCCCATAGTTGAAATAGCCATCAATATGCTAATAACCAGAAACTTCGCAAGTAGTTAACCATGCAACCTAATCATAGGCAGTGGGACTCTCCCACATAGCTTGAAGCCACTATTACACAACTCTGGAATTTACCGTGATTCTTTATTTCTTATTGGCATAACCTTGCGCAATCAACCGCCAACATTCTTGGAATCTTTCTGCAAAATCCCTTTTATACTTTAAATCATCAACTACATTCACAAGACCGATCTCTTTGCTGTATAACTAATAGAATTCTTCGCAGAAGCCTCGCGAACCATGCGACCGCTAACCTGCTCATGGGAAATAACCCACCTATGGAAATCACTCCCCGACATCTTCCAACGTTGCTGCACAGTGTACAATTGCTATGATATCAATATCCCATCCTGAGTCTGAGCTAGCTCTCTAGCCACATAAATCCATTCGCCCCTCGTGGACATTAATTAAATGTGCGGAAACATCCTTCCAATTCAAGTTATGGTTGTATCCTTCTCCATTTCTAGCAGCCCCTTTCTGTTATATCAAAATCTCTTGCCGCCTGATAGCCCATACTCGAAATTAATCCGTAGGCCCAAATCACCAATCACTAAAATTCCCAAATCACTCCAACTCTCCCACTTTGGCGAAACTCACCCCTTTAGTCGACTACTCGACCTTTGCTTCTTATACGTGGCCTTCTAGAAGATTTTAGGCACCGCATGACACTTCCCACATGTCTTTTCTCATCCTTTGCTGCTCAGCTACTGCCTTAAATAAAATCTACCTTCGCGGAACTTGAACCCACAATTGCTGCTAACTTTACACCTTTCGGAAGATCATCTTTCTTATACCGTCGACATTAGAAACACTGATTCAACCCTAAACTATCGCACCCTACGATATTTGACAGCCGAGTTTTCGATACTATTTCATAATAGCTTGCCCCAGAGGCGAATAGTAGAAGATCATAACACCTGCGAGCTTAGTACATTCAACAAGGACAATGACACCTATCACAGATGAGAATTCCTCCACGCTCGCAAATACCAAACCTCGTTACTCCATCATCCCAAATCTGCACATTCTTAGTCCAATTGCCCTTCCCCCGCCAGAAGCAAAATACTGAATCTCTAAATCACGCAGTGAGTAAACTTCCCTTCAAGTCAACTTGTGCCTAGCCTCATATCCCTCAGAAGTATCGCTACTGGGCTGAAATAATAAAAATATCCTTCTACAAAGCGACGATAATAATCCGATCAGCTATACCGGGAGAAATATCCTGCACCACATCTATAGTACCATTACGGTTCTTTAATTCTCGATTTATAACAATCGGTTCACGTCGTGTAAGATTGAGTAGGAATGAATTAAAGGCATACGCCTCCAAGGATCAAATCACACGATAAGGAATTAAGAAGGGAAGTACTCCTAACAGTCCTATAGCCTCCCGAGGATAAGTACAGACGTCTTCCTACCGATCCACGACACTCTACTAGACTTGCTCATGACTCGTGAGACCCTAGGAATCTAGTGCTTTGATACCATATTGTCACGACCCAAAATCTACTAAGGATCATGGTGGTGCCGGACACCACCGTCAGGCAAGCCAACCAGATTACTTAATTAAATTTTCATTTTAATACTCTTGAAATCTATGATTTTCCTCCATTTGTAGTTGAAAATATAATCGCTTCAATTCGAATTAAGTAATAAGAAATTAATACGAAATACTTCAAAACCATCCCAGAACCCGGTGTCACAAGTGCATGAGTAATTTCTAAGAAAACCCGAATAAATTACAACATCTGTCCGAAATATAATTAGACAAAAAATAAATAAAATCTTGAGATAGACTACACTAGCTGCGGGTCGCCTCGAGGAAATACAGCTTACCTAGTCTCCGTGTCAACCATGGTGCTACGCCCACTAGGACACTAGAGGTGCATGTGCATGTGCAACAAAAATGCACAGAAATGTAGTATGAGTACGAAAACCACGTGTACCCAATGATTATCCCGTCTAATCACAAAGAAGTAGAGTCGAGAGGTCAACTTCGACACTTACTAGTGGTCCAACACTGATTAGATTACTAATAAGAATAATCATGGGTTTATTAAAAATGACAGTAATTTCAAGTAAGTCACAAATAGGAGAAAGTTCCTTTTTATATTAGAGGTCTCTGGGTTCATAACCTATTAGTTTCCAATTATTTCATGTCGGGGAGAGCAAATATCAATCTCAAATAATCTCGAGGCAAGCAATACAAGCATGCACAAATCATGTCGAGGACGTACGTCCCAATCCAATAGAAAATAAACTATGCATTGCAAAGGTCTAACGACGCGAACCATAGATGCATCTCTTAATCTACTGAGGCGTTCGGCCCGTTCCATAATTTAAACACATACAGACAGTCAATCAAGAAGTCATCAGGAAACAATTGTCCAAGAAAAACCAATTCTCTTTTAACCATTTAAGAAAATGAAGTTTAATCTATTTAGAAATTCATTTACTAATTCGATGTGATTTAAGCAATTCGAGCTGTCAATAAGTTCACAAATAATCCAAGTATAGCATTCTTTCTGGGTCCTAAACAACCCGGACAATATCATAATAGTAGCTACGCACGGACTCTCGACACCTCGTGCGTATGTAGCCGCCACAAATAGGAGCACATAACCAATTAACTCACCTATAGGGACAATTCCCGCTTCCAAGGTTAGAAAGAAGACTCACCTCACTTTGAAGATCCATAACCGGCATTCCACATTCTTCCGAACACTCGAACCGATGAACAAAGCTCCAAAGCTAGCCAATAATGATACTGATCCATTAATATATACTCAATTATTCATTAAAACCCAATTTATAACAATTCCAAACCCCGATCGAAAAGTTGACCAAAACACCCTCGGTCCCACGTGCCCGGATTAGCAAAATTTTCAAAGAATAAGTTTACCCATAACTTCACCAACTCAAATATATAATTTTATCTCAATTTCATAACCAAAACCGTGGTAAAATTGCAACAAATGTCAATTTCTAAGTTTTCCCTCAAACCCCAAGTTTTCTACAAATTTCCATGTCTAAATCCATATATAAACCTTGTATTTAACGTAAAGCTAGCATAAAATACTTACCTCATGATGAATGACGGAACCCCCTCTTCAAAAGCTCCAAAAATTTCCCAAGCTAAGAGGAAAATGGGTGAAATTAACTCAAACCCCAATTTTAAACATTCAGCCCAGCCCAGCCCAGCCCAGCCCAGGTCCGCCCTTCTTTGCGTTCGCGGCCTGTCTCTCGCGTTTGCGAAGGCCAGTTCCCCAGCCCATTCGCGTTCACATACAAGGCCTCGCGTTCACGTAGGCCAATGACCTCCGGCAGATTTCCTTCTACTTGTTCGCGATCTCTCTCCCGCGTTCGCGTAGAAGCACAGCACACCCCTTCGTGGTCGCGACTTCCTCTTCGCATTTGCGAAAGACAAATCCAGTCGCCTCCCGCTTTCCTCTTCATGTTCGTGAGACTCCCCTCATGTTCGTAAAGAAGGAAACCAGATACCATATACCAGCAACCAGCAGCAGCTTTTTACCCAAATTCGATCCGTTAACCACCGGGAATCCACCTGATGCCCCTCGGGACCCCAATCAATCATACCAAACAGCCCCTAAACACATTACAAACTTTCTCGAGGCCTCAAATCACATAAACAACACTAAAGTCACGAATAAACCTCCAATCCAAGCTTTATGAACTTTAGAATTTCAAACTTCTATTTTCGATGTTTAAACTTATCAAATCACATTCGATTGACTTCAAATTTTGAACACAAGAAATATTCGACATCATGGACCTACTCCAACTTCTGGAATCAGATTCCGACCCTGATGTCAAAAAGTCTACTTCTGGTCAAACTTCTCAAAAACCTTCAAATTTCTGTATTTAGCTGAATGGCTCCAAAATGACCTACGGACCTCTGAATTCACTCCTGATCGTGCTCCCAACTCTAGAATCACCATACAAAACTTCTCCCAGAATCAAAATCCCAAACGGGCATCGATAACACAGGAATGTACTTCAAGCCAAACTTATTAAATTTCTTCCAAAATTATAACTTCCACAATAGGGACAAAACGCTTTCGGGTTATCCAAAACCTAAACCGGGTATACGCCCAAGTCCAAATTCATCATACAAAACTACTGGAATGTTTGAATCCTAATTCTGATGTTGTTTACTCAAAAATCTGATCTTAGCTAATTCTTACAACTTAAAGCTTTTGAAATAAGAATTCTCTTTCCGAATCAATTTCGAATTTCCCTAAATTCAATTACGACCACACATACAAGTCATATTTTTAGAAATAAAGTTGCTCATGGATTCAAATTGCTGAACGACACGCTAGAGCTCAAAATGACCAGTCAGGTCATTACACCAGGTCCCAGTTGTGGATGATCCAACAATACCAGCTCAGGCTCCAGTTGTGCCCATTGTTATTTCGGGTCTTCAGGAGGCCTTGGCTCAGATCTTATTAGTTTGTACTGGCCTAGCTCAGGCAGTTTTAGCCACTACAGCCGCAACTACTTCTCAGGTCGGGGGAAGCAGTCAAACTCATGCTGCTCGCATACCTAAGTAGGTCATGCAGGGACTTCAATGCCGGAGGCACATCCTGCCTAGCCGATCATAGCTGCTCAGGACTTTGTAGTTCCTGCCATGCCAGAGGACGAGCAGCGTAGGTTGGAGAGATTTGGTATGCTTCAGCCTCCCACTTTCAGTGGTGTAGAGGGCGAGGATTCCCAAGGCTTTTTGGACAAATGCTAGAGGATGCTTCGTACCGCGGGTATTCTAGAGACTAGTAGGGTCTCTTTTACTACCTATCATTTTTCAGGACCCGCTTTCACTTGGTAGAAGGATTTTGAGAGGCGTAGGCCTGTTGGTGCAGCACCCCTTACCTGGCAGCAGTTCTCCGTTCTCTTTCTGGACAAATATGTGTCGTAGACTCGCAAAGAGGAGCTGCATAGGCAGTTTGAGTAGTTGCATTAGGGAGAGATAACCGTGTCACAATATGAGTTGAGGTTCTCCGAGTTGGCTAGTCATGCCATCTGGTTGGTTCCGACTGATAGCGAGAGGATCAGGAGGTTTGTTGATGGTCTTACTTATTAGCTCCGTATTCTCCTGACCAAGTAGAGGAAGACAGGTGCTATTTTCGAGGAGGTTATGGATATCTCCCATGAGATTAAGTTTGTTCGTCGCCAGGAGTGAAAGGAGAGGGAGGCCAAGAGGCCCCGAGGATCTAGTAGTTACAGTGGTGCTCCTTCGAGGAGTCAGTTTTAGAATGGCAGAGGCCATCCATTTAGGCCTGCTCAGCCAGCATGCCCAGGTTATCGTGGGGCATCATCGTGTCATAGTTCTCACAGTTCACATCTGGGCCAGTCATCACTTAGTGCATTTCTAGCTCAAAGTTCATCCCGTGCTTCCTTAGTGCAGAGCTATTCTATGCCAAGTGCATCTCTAGTCACTCTGGTGCAAGGAGTTCCCTTCAATCCCCTTCCAGCACCTAGGAGTTGTTATGAGTGTAGAGATATGGGTAATATGTGGAGCAAGTATCCTCGTCATTTTGCTGGTTCATATCAACGGAGGGGTTAGTCATCGGCTTCAGCGCTAGTTGCTTTATCACCACTCGCCTAGCCAGCTACAGGTGTAGGTCAATTAGCTAGGGGTCACCCTATAGGGGGAGGTCGATCAGGGGCGGTCAGGCCTGTTTCTATGCTCTTCCAGGTAGACCTGATACTATTACTTCAGATGTTGTTATTACAGGTATTGTTTCAGTTTGCCATAGAGATGCCTTTGTATTATTTGATCTCGGTTCCACCTTTTCGTATGTGTCATCATAATTTGCTCATTATCTGGTTACGCCCCATGAGTTTCTTGCTTTACTTGTTCATGTATCTGCCCCCGTGGGCGACATTATTATTGTAGACCGTGTGTACCATTCCTGTATGGTGACTATTGGGGGTCTGAAAACCTGGGTGGATCTTTTATTATTGAGTATGGTAGATTTTGATATCATTCTAGGCATGGATTGTCTATCTCTGTGTCGCGCTATTCTAGATTTTTATGCTAAGAGAGTCATATTGGCTATACCAACTGTGCTTCAGATCGAGTGGCGAGGTGTGACTGATTATGTTCCTAGTAGAGTGATCTCTTTCTTGAAGGCCAAGTGTATGGTTGGGAAGTTTTGCCTTTCATATCTAGACTTTGTGAGGGATGTCGGAGCTGAGACTCCCAGTATTGACTCTATTCCAATTGTTGTCACACCTCCTTTTTATCGTTTATACACCCCGTGAAGGGAATAATAAAGGAGTTTTTCCACTTAAAGGACAGTCAAAACGGGATTCGTTATTAAGATTTCAGAGTCGCCACTTGGTAAATTTATGGTGTCCCAAGTCACCGGTTTGAATCCCGAATCGAGGAAAGGGTTTGACTCTGTTAACAGTTCGCGAACCAGAAATCCGGATAAGGAATTCTGTTAATCCGGGAGAAGGTGTTAGGCATTCCCAAATTCCATGGTTCTAGCACGGCTGCTCAACTGTTGTATTTGCTTTTATCCGATTTCTATACATACTCTATTTTTTATGTGTCTTTAATGGCCCGCTTTCATTATAGAAATTTTACAAGAATTGCAACGTCGTGAAAATGCATTTCGGACCACACCGTACCAGTACGCCTGTGGCCTTTAACACATTTCGACTTCGTTGAGATTTAGATTTGGGTCACATAAATGTACACCCGTATTTAAGAAGGTAATATTATTAAAAACCGCGCCTAAAGCATCTACGTATTTGTTAGCTTTGGGAAAGACCGTGAAATTTGCTAAACGGTCCTTCCACTTCTAAAACTTTGTAAACAATTATTGAGGGCCCCGAAATTGTATATTTTTATTTTTGGCAAGGCTCGTCTCATTTTTATTATTAAAGGTTATACCTAGCACAAATAAGTTTTCTATTTTTGGTCTTGCATCTAAAAAAGAAAGAAAATCCTAGTTAATTATTTTAAGAACTATTTGAGCATTTTATTATTTGAGTTCTCATATCTATTGTGCTTTGAGCATAATCTATATAAAGATATCATAACAAGTGTGCACAAAGGGCAGGCCAACCGTGGGCCTGAAAACGGCAAGCGGCTATTTGGGCTTGGCATTCGAGCCCAGGTCTTGCACAGTGGCTTAATAGGACCAAAATTAACTGCTTAATCCCGTTGGAATTTTATTATACTATATTTACACTAGCTTCAGGCCTTCAGTGTGGTTTGGCCCCATAGAACATTTCATCAGGTTTTGGGCCTCAGTATTGTCGGGCCCAGCAAGATCAGGTAAGCCTCAAAATTATATCAGGCTGAATTATCTCAGGCTTTTAGGCCTTATACTGATCTGAATTTTAACGTGAACATTGAACAAAAGAGGAGAATTTTAAGACTAACCTAGATAGCTTTTCCATAACACCGTACAAATTAACTAAGAGACTTTGGCATTTTTTATATTCACGTTCATCAACTATTTACCTACCAGTAGTTCTACATATTACTAAGACAGAATTCAAATAAGCAGCAATTTTGAAGTAAAATTAGACATGAATTGAATTATTAATGAAATTATTATCACTAAGAGTAAATCCGAAATTAGTGAAGTCATTGTTAGCTTTTTTCAATTGAAACTAGGCTAAAACAAATTGAAGCTTGCAAAACGATTTTTAAATCTCATTATAAACTGGCTATTTGTGATCATTTAAGATCTAACAACTTTCAGCTAAATCAAATTCTGATATTATTTCAAATTCACTACTATCCTTAATCTAATATAGAGATCTATATAATCCTATAGTTAACATGCTTTAAATACGACTACTTTTACGGTAATAAACTAAAATATTGTAAAGTTCAAACAGTCCGAGTCTATAGTTTAGTTACATACTCAAACTATTCCTAATGAATACATGGACTTCTGATCGGATCAATTATAAAGTGAAAAACAAAAATGAAATAATACATAATCATTTTTATTCTAACTTCATCGACTTGAATTACATTAGCAAGTATAGAGTTGTACCTGGAAATAAAAGGAGATCAATGAGATTCTAATTTGAAAATCGAAAATAAGGATCAGCAGTAGAATTCAATCAGCAAATCGATCACAGCTCCAGAATTAGCAGACTTAAACCTAGCAACAGAAATAGAACAACAGCAATAACATCATATAAATTGACAAACAACACCAAATAATCTTCGAACTGATATGAGAAACTAATGTAACAGTAGAATCTTCGAATTACTTCTATTGTTTTTTGGTTTTTTTGTTTTCAATTTTGGAAATGAAGAGTTTCTGAAGGCTTAAAATTGCAGATATGATTCAAGAGGATTTCAGATTTTCGAAACTTATTCAAAGAGGCCAAGTGAGGCCTATTTATTGAACAAAAAGAGGGGGAAGTTTAAATTTCAGATTTTATCAACCAGTCCCTCTTTTATTTCAATTGAGCCCCTATTATTTGTTAGCTAATCGATTTAAAATCCCTTATGAATACAGAATTAACCCTTTTTCCCCTATCTAGAATGTTCTATTCCTTTGTTTTTACCCTTTTACCCTCACTTCTAACTGCTATTTTACTGCATTACCCTTTTATTGACCACATTACCCCTACCTCCTAAATTTTATTACAATTAAACCATTTTTGTATTCCCAAATCACCCTTGAACCCAAATCCTATTTACCCTTTGACCTTACTGCCTTTAACCCTTTATCCCTTAGATTATCAAACCTGATTTAATCATACTATAGGATTTAACAAACTAATTACCAAAACTAATCAGAATCAATTAATTACTTATACGAAGATCAAACAGCTATAAACCAATCAGACTAATTAAACTACCAATTATCCAAAATCAATCACTAATTAACAAATTCAGAAACTAAAACAAACAGAATTAAATCAAAAAGCATAAACAGAAATCGAAATCAATGATAAAAATGTAAAATTTCTAGAAACTAGTCAAACATTTAGTTCTTATTAAACCCTAATTAATATCAAAAGTCAACATAGAAATAGCATTAAAAATTTATTTATTATCTCTTTTTTTTTCAAAACAGTATCAATTTTTAGATGAATCAGACGGTCTAAAAAGAATATCAAGAATCAGAGATGGGAAACACACATGCATACAAAAAATAACAAGAAAAAACAGAAAAGAAAGAAGAACGAAATACTTAGATTTTTCGTCATTTTTCTGCTTTTCTTTTCCTTATTTCCTTTTTAAAGAAACAACTCCGGTCATCCAAGGGCCTTGTATGGCCTTTTCTTGAAATTTTAGTCGCCGGTAGACTCTTCTTGAACATTTTTGAAGTTTTTTGGTGATATTTGGCACTCAAGGGCTTCAGATTTGGGTTAAGGGTGTCAATGGGTGTTTCTGGTATGATTTTGGCTTGTTTTGGGTGAAGGGTTGTTCGCCGAAACTAGGGTTCCGGCGATGTTTATTTGAAAATTCGAGAGGAAGGGGACTTATTCGAGACAAAAGACGTGTAGGGGTGGGAAGTGGACGTTGAGAGGTATCTGGGGTGTTAAGGGTGGAGGGTTTGGCATACTTGCCGTCTCTCGCCGGTAGGGTTCCGGTGGGCTATGAGAGAGAACGAAGGGGCGGCTAGAGTTTGTTAGGGAAGAAGAAGAGGGAAATGTTTAAGGGTGTAATGTTTT
Source organism: Nicotiana glauca (assembly GCA_026770625.1). Classification (NCBI taxonomy): domain Eukaryota; kingdom Viridiplantae; phylum Streptophyta; class Magnoliopsida; order Solanales; family Solanaceae; genus Nicotiana; species Nicotiana glauca. The sequence goes on along the minus strand of MU765829.1, from coordinate 83,640 downwards.
TTTGTGTATTTAAAACCCTTTAATGAACTGAGATAGTTGGATCTAATAAACCAACGTCTCAGATTCATTTATCCTTTAATGGCACCGTTTCATTTAAATGACGATTTAATCCTGGCCATTGGATTGATTAAACTAACGGTTCAGATTAACGTTATTACATGACGCCGTTTCTTTATTATGTGGCCTTCATCACATGAGCGTTGGATCAATTGAATGAATGGCTCAGATCCCTTTACTTAAACGGGGTCGTTTTGGTATAGAATGGGGCAGACCAGGTATAGTCTTTTTGGGCATAGGCGGTTGCCTCTAATTTGGGTCATTAAATTTGGCTCAATTGACAATTCTTTGTATTTTTCACATTTTATATTTTTACAATTATTTTCACTCGTATGTATTTTTTATTGTATTATTTTTTGTATTATTATTTTCAGTATTTCATTTTTCCTTTTGTATTTTTCTGTATTTTCTTTTTCTTTTATATTGTTAAACTAATTAATTTCTATTTTTATGATAATTTTTCAATTAAAGCGTAAAAAATGCCATTTTTTATTTTTTTAAAAATGAATTAATACTAAAATTGTAAAATTAAACCCCTAATGTATGTGTATATTTTTTGTATTTATATATATATTTTTTAATATGAATTAAAATGTAATAATTAACACCAATTTCAACAAAAATCCACAGAAAATGGTAAAATAATAAAGAAATCATTTATTTGAATCTTTTGGAATAAAATTACTTAGGGCAAAAATCACGTGCTCACAGCTGCCCCTCTTTGCCCGGAAACACGAAGAATTTTCGTGCAAAGATAAGTGAGCGGTAATGAGGGATTTTTGCCCATTCGCATATTCCGTGTGAAGCATTTTT
>MU765829.1:6638-56521 GCA_026770625.1 Nicotiana glauca | reverse complement strand
TTTAAACAAACCATTTTTCATTTCTAATTTTGGCAAAAATTGAATATCCAAATTATTTTTTGAAATCAAAATTTTCTATTTTTATTGACAAAACCAACTATATCTTTTCAAAACAAAATAATGATTTTTTATTTATTTTCAATAACCCAAAACAAATTACTAAAAATCAACAATCTTTCTATTTTTTTTTTAAATCTTTTCACAAAATTTCGGCAGAGTTTCGCCAGTATTTGGGTATCAGATTTTCTAAGGATCTACAAATATTAATTCTCTTTTTCACTTTCAAAATTTCTCTTCTTTTTTTTTTAGCCGGTCAGCATGATGGTCCGAGACAAATAAATGCAACACGTAATCATGATGGTCTTTTCATATTTGGTTACCTGTCCTAGACGGAACCAACCCCTGTGTCGAGTCCCCTAAGTCATACGTGGTGCAAATAAATGTCCCTATTTCTAGGTTCAAAACCTGGTTATTTGTTCTAGACTGTGTACCCGAGCGGACAACTCGAGTCAAGGAGGGGGCTACGTACCGGGAACCAAAAGACCATCCGGCTTAGTAACTTGTCCGACCTCTTTCTTATTTAAAGGGTATTGACACTAATAGAATAAGGAGTCTCAACCAGTAAGCACATCCCCGGAGGTAAGAAGAGAAAGGTTTTTGGCACAGTTTTTATATACAATTCAAATAATATCAAAGCGGTAAATATTTAGCACATTAATCAATAACATATATGGAAATCAGATATAAACAAATACAGCAATTATTCTAAGCTCGAATTCTTAAACCCTGAACCAAAGTTCTGGGTTTATTTTCCCCAGCAGAGTCGCCAGAGTTGTCACACCTCCTTTTTATCGTTTACTACACCCCGTGAAGGGCATAATAAAGGAGTTTTTCCACTTAAAGGACAGTCGAAACGGGATTCGTTATTAAGATTTCAGAGTCACCACTTGGGAAATTTATGGTGTCCCAAGTCACCGATTTGAATCCCGAATCGAGGAAATGGTTTGACTCTGTTAACAGTCCGCGAACCAGAAATCCGGATAAGGAATTCTGTTAATCCGGGAGAAGGTGTTAGGCATTCTCGAATTCCGTGGTTCTAGCACGGTCAGTCAACTGTTGTATTTGCTTTTATCTGATTTCTATACATACTCTATTTTTTATGTGTCTTTAATGGCTCGCTTTCATTATAGAAATTTTACAAGAATTGCAACGTCGTGAAAATGCATTTCGGACCACACCGTACCAGTACGCCTGTGGCCTTTAACACATTTCGACTTCGTTGAGATTTAGATTTGGGTCACATAAATGTACACCCGTATTTAAGAAGGTAATATTATTAAAAACCGTGCCTAAAGCATCTACGTATTTGTTAGCTTTGGGAAAGACCGTGAAATTCGCTAAACGGTCCTTCCACTTCTAAAATTTTGTCAACAATTATTGAGGGCCCCGCAATTATACATTTTTATTTTTGGCAAGGCTCGTCTAATTTTTATTATTAAAGGTTATACCTAGCATAACTAAGTTTTCTATTTTTGGTCTTGCATCTAAAAAAGAAAGAAAATCCTAGTTAATTATTTTAAGAACTATTTGAACATTTTATTATTTGAGTTCTCATATCTATTGTGCTTTGAGCATAACCTATATAAAGATATCATTACAAGTGTGCACAAAGGGCATGCCAACCGTGGGCCTGAAAACGGCAGGCGGCTATTTGGGCTTGGCATTCGAGCCCAGGTCTTACACAGTGGCTTAATAGGCCCAAAATTAACTGCTTAATCCCGTTGGAATTTTATTATACTATATTTACACTAGCTTCAGGCCTTCAGTGTGGTTTGGCCCCATAGAACATTTCATCAGGTTTTGGGCCTCAGTATTTTCGGGCCCAGCAAGATCAGGTAAGCCTCAAAATTATATCAGGCTGAATTATCTCAGGCTATTAGGCCTTATACTGATCTGAATTTTAACGTGAACATTGAACAAAAGAGTAGAATTTTAAGACTAACCTAGATAGCTTTTCCATAACACCGTACAAATTAACTAAGAGACTTTGGCATTTTTTATATTCACGTTCATCAATTATTTACCTACCAGTAGTTCTACATATTACTAAGACAGAATTCAAATAAGCAGCAATTTTGAAGTCAAATTAGACATGAATTGAATTATTAATGAAATTATTATCACTAAGAGTAAATCCGAAATTAGTGAAGTAATTGTTAGCTTTTTTCAATTGAAACTAGGCTAAAACAAATTGAAGCTTGCAAAACGATTTTTAAATCTCATTATAAACTGGCTATTTGTGATCATTTAAGATCTAAAAACTTTCAGCTAAATCAAATTCTGATATTATTTCAAATTCACTACTATCCTTAATCTAATATAGAGATCTATATAATCCTATAGTTAACATGCTTTAAATACGACTACTTTTACGGTAATAAACTAAAATATTGTAAAGTTCAAACAGTCCGAGTCTATAGTTTAGTTACATACTCAAACTATTCCTAATGAATACATGGACTTCTGATCGGATCAATTATAAAGTGAAAAACAAATTGAAATAACACATAATCATTTTTATTCTAACTTCATCGACTTGAATTACATCAGCAAGTATAGAGTTGTACCTGGAAATAAAAGGAGATCAATGAGATTCTAATTTGAAAATCGAAAATAAGGATCAGCAGTAAAATTCAATCAGCAAATCGATCACAGCTCCAGAATTAGCAGACTTAAACCTAGCAACAGTAACAGATCAACAGCAATAACAGCATATAAATTGACAAACAGCACCAAATAATCTTCGAACTGATATGAGAAACTAATGTAACAGTAGAATCTTCGAATTACTTCTATTGTTTTTTGGTATTTTTTGTTTTGAATTTTGGAAATGAAGAGTTTCTGAAGGCTTAAAATTGCAGAGATGATTCAAGAGGATTTCAGATTTTCCAAACTTATTCAAAGAGGCCAAGTGAGGCCTATTTATAGAACAAAAAGAGAGGGAAGTTTAAATTTCAGATTTTATCAATCAATCCCTCTTTTATTTCAATTGAACCCCTATTATTTGTTAGCTAATCGATTTAAAACCCCTTATGAATACAGAATTAACCCTTTTTCCCCTATCTAGAATGTTCTATTCCTTTGTTTTTACCCTTTTACCCCCACTTCTAACTGGTATTTTACTGCATTACCCTTTTATTGATCACATTACCCCTACCTCCTAAATTTTATTACAATTAAACCATTTTTGTATTCCCAAATCACCCTTGAACCCAAATCCTATTTACCCCTTGCCCTTACTGCCTTTACCCCTTTATCCCTTAGATTATCAACCCTGATTTAATCATACTATAGGATTTAACAAACTAATTACCAAAACTAATCAGAATCAATTAATTACTTATACGAAGATCAAACAGCTATAAACCAATCAGACTAATTAAACTACCAATTATCCAAAATCAATCACTAATTAACAAATTCAGAAACTAAAACAAACACAATTAAATCTACTGTAAATCAAAAAGCATAAACAGAAATCGAAATCAATGATAAAAATCTAAAATTTCTAGAAACTAATCAAACATTTAATTCTTATTAAACCTTAATTAATATCAAAAGTCAACACAGAAATAGCATTGAAAAATTTATTTATTATCTCTTTTTTTTCAAAACAGTATCAATTTTTAGATGAATCAGACGGTCTAAAAAGAATATCAAGAATCAGAGATGGGAAACACACATGCATACAAAAAATAACAAGAAAAATCAGAAAAGAAAGAAGAACGAAATACTTAGCTTTTTTCGTCATTTTTCTGCTTTTCTTTTCCTTATTTCCTTTTTAAAGAAACAACTCCGGTCGTCCAGGGGCCTTGTATGGCCTTTTCTTGAAATTTTAGTCGCCGGCAGACTCTTCTTGAACATTTTTGAAGTTTTCTGGTGATATTTGGCACTCAAGGGCTTCAGATTTGGGTTAAGGGTGTCAAGGGGTGTTTCTGGTATGATTTTGGCTTGTTTTGGGTGAAGGGTTGTTCGCCGGAACTAGGGTTCCGGCGATGTTTATTTGAAAATTCGAGAGGAAGGGGACTTATTCGAGACAAAAGAGGTGTAGGGATGGGAAGAGGACGTTGAGAGGTATCTGGGGTGTTAAGGGCGGAGGGTTTGGCATACTTGCCGTCTCCCGCCGGTAGGGTTCCGGCGGGCTATGGGAGAGAACGAAGGGGCGGCTAGAGTTTGTTAGGGAAGAAGAAGAGAGAAATGTTTAAGGGTGTAATGTTTTTTTGTGTATTTAAAACCCTTTAATGAACTGAGACCGTTGGATCTAATAAACCAACGGCTCAGATTCATTTATCCTTTAACGGCACCGTTTCATTTAAATGACGATTTAATCCTGGCCATTGGATTGATTAAACTAACGGTTCAGATTAACGTTATTACACGACGCCGTTTCTTTATTATGTGGCCTTCATCACATGACCGTTGGATCAATTGAATGAACGGCCCAGATCCCTTTACTTAAACGGGGTCGTTTTGGTATAGAATGGGGCAGACCGGGTATAGTCTTTTTGGGCCTGGGCGGTTGCCTCTAATTTGGGTCATTAAATTTGGCCCAATTGACAATTCTTTGTATTTTCCACATTTTGTATTTTTACAATTATTTTCACTTGTATGTATTTTTTATTGTATTATTTTTTGTATTATTATTTTCAGTATTTCATTTTTCTTTTTGTATTTTTCTGTATTTTCTTATTCTTTTATATTGTTAAACTAATTAATTTCTATTTTTATGATAATTTTTCAATTAAAGCGTAAAAAATGCCATTTTTTATCTTTCTTTAAAAATAAATTAATACTAAAATTGTAAAATTAAACCCCTAATGTATGTGTATATTTTTTGTATTTTTATATTTATTTTTTTAATATGAATTAAAATGTAACAATTAACACCAATTTCAACAAAAATCCACAAAAAATGGTAAAATAATAAAGAAATCATTTATTTGAGTCTTTTGGAATAAAATTGCTTTGGGCAAAAATCACGTGCTCACAATTGTGAGGGATTTTCCTGATGTATTTCCTATAGACCTGTCGGGCATGCCACCGAATAAGGGTATTGATTTTGGTATTGACCTGGTGTCGGGCACTCAGCTTATTTCTATTCCGCTATATCGTATGACACCAGTGGATTTGAAGGAGTTAAAGGAGTAGCTTTAGGAACTCCTTGATAAGGGGTTCGTTCGGCCTAGTGTATCATCTTGGGGTGTGCCGGTTCTATTTGTGAAGAAGAAGGATGGCACTGTGAGAATGTGCATTGATTATACGCAATTGAACAAGGTGACAATTAATAACAAGTATCCTTTGCTTCGCATTGATAATTTATTCGACCAGCTTCAAGGAGCGAGAGTGTTCAAGATTGATCTCCATTCAGGCTATCACCAGTTGAAGATCAAGGATTCAGTTATTCTTAAGACGGCCTTCGAGACTATATATGGTCATTATGAGTTCTTGGTTATGTCTTTTGGGCTGACCAATGACCCAACAACATTCATGAATTTGATAAACAGAGTGTTCCGGCCTTATCTTGACTCGTTTGACATAGTCTTCATTGATGATATTCTGGTATATTTGCATAATCAGGAGGAGCACGCGCAGCATTTGAGGGTTGTATTGCAGAGATTGAGGGAGGAGAAGCTTTATGAAAAGTTCTCCAAGTGTGAGGTTTTGCTCGGTTCAGTGGCATTCTTGGGATACTGGTGTCCAGTGAGGGTCTTCAGGTTGATCCAAAGAAGATAGAGGTGGTTCCGAGTTGGCCCAGACCATCCTCAGCTATAGAGATTCGCAGCTTTCTTGGTTTGGTAGGCTATTATCACCGGTTTGTTCAGGGATTCTCATCTATCGCATTGCCCTTAACCTAGTTGACTCAGAAGGGTGCTTCATTTGTATGGTCGGACAAGTGTGAGGAGATCTTTCAGAAGCTCAAGACAACCTTGACCACAGATATAGTGTTGGTTTTGCCACCAGCTTCAAGTTCATATACCTTGTATTATGATGCTTCGAGAGTAAGGATTTGTTGTGTGTTGATGCAGGAGTGTAGAGTTATTGCTTATGCTTCTCGTCAGTTGAAGGTCCATGAGAAGAACTACCCCGTTCATGATTTGGAGTTGGCTGCCATAGTTCACGCGTTGAAGATTTGGAGGCGTTACTTGTATGGCATATCTTGTGAGGTTTTCACTTATCATCGCAGTCTTTAGCATTTGTTCAAGCAAAAGGATCTTAATTTGAGGCAGCAAAGATGTTTGGAGTTGCTTAAGGATTATGATATTACTATATTGTACCATCCGGGAAAGGCCAATGTGGTGGTTGGTGCCTTGAGCCAAAAGGTAGTGAGTATGGGGAGCTTGGAATATATTCTAATTGGGGAGAGACCTCTTACAGTTGATGTTCAGGCCTTAGCTAATCGGTTCATGAGGTTAGATATTTCATAGACTAGTCGGGCACTAGCTTGTGTGGTTTCTCGGTCTTCTTTATATGATCGCATCAGAGAGTGCCAGAATGATGATCCGTATTTGCTTGTCCTTAGGGATAAAGTTTAGCAGATGATGCTAGAGATGTGACCACTGGTGATGATGGGGGTGTTGAGGATGCAGGACCGGATTTGTGTGCCCAATGTGGATGGGCTTCGGGAGTTGATTTTGGAGGAGGCCCATAGATTAAGGTATTCCATTCATCCGGGTGCCGCGAAGATATATCAGGATTTGAGGTAGTACTATTGGTGGAGAAGAATAAAGAACGAGATTGTGGGATTTGTAGCTCGGTGTCTCAATTATCAGCAGGTGAAATATGAGCATCAGAGACTGGGTGGCTTGCTCCAACGGATGGATATTCTAGTGTGGAAGTGGGAGAGGATCGCTATGGACATTTTTGTTGGACTTCCACGGGCTTTGAGAAAGTTCGATGCTACTTGGGTGATTGGGGATTAGCTGACCAAATCCGCGCACTTCATTCCTTTGTGTACTACCTATTCTTTAGAGCGGTTGGCAGAGATCTATATGCAGGAGATTGTTTTTTTCATGGTGTCCCCGTTTCAATCATTTCAGACAAGGGCACTCAGTTGACCTCGCAGTTTTGGAGGTCAGTGTAGTGGGAATTGGGTACACAGGTTGAGTTGAGCACAGCTTTTCATCCTCAGACGGAAGGGCAGTCCGAGTGTACTATTCAGATATTGGAGGATATGTTGCATGCTTGGTCATTATTTTAGAGGGTTATGAGATCAGTTTCTACCGCTTGCAGAGTTTGAATAACAACAGCTTCTAGTCGAGTATTCAGATGGCTCTATATGAGGCTTTATATGGGAGGCAGTGTAGATCTCTAGTTGGTTGGTTCGAGCTTGGTGAGGCTAGGCTATTGGGGACAGATTTGGTATAGGATGCTTTGGAGAAGGTGAAAGTGATTCAGGAGAGGCTCTGTACAGCGCAGTCAAGGAAAAAGAGTTATGCTGACAGGAAGGTTCGAGATATGTCCTACATGGTTGGTGAGAAGGTTTTGTTGAATGCTTCGCCCATGAAAGGTGCTATGAGATTTGGGAAGAAAGGGAATTTGAGTCCCCATTGGGCCTTCTGAGTTACTTCGGAGGATTGGGGAGGTGGCTTATGAGCTTGCTTTGCCACCCAGCTTGTCGAGTATGCATCTGGTGTTCCATATTTCTATGCTCCAGAAGTATATTGGGGATCCGTATCATGTTTTGGATTTCAACACGGTTCAGTAGGATGATGATTTGACATATGATATGGAACCAATAGCTATTTTGGGTAATCAGGTTTGGAAATTGAGGACAAAGGATATAGCTTCATTGAAGGTGCAGTGGAAAGGTCAGCCGTGGAGAAGGCTACTTGGGAGACCGAGCGAGAGATGCGAAGCAGATATCCTCACCTGTTTGTGGCTTCAAGTATATTTCTTAACTCGTTCGAGGACGGACATTTGTTTAGGTTGGGGAGAATGTGATGAACCGGCAAGTCGTCTCATGAGTTACCGCTCTATTTCCCCCATTTACGATTCTTTATGCTTTGTTTATCTGTTTTTTGTGGTATCGGGTTGGCCTGATCGAATCCGGAAGGATTTTAGTGAAGTTTGAGACATTTAGTTTCTTTGAGTGAGTTTAGGTTGGAAAAGTCAACCAGATGTTGACTTATGTGTTAGAGGGCTCGGATATGAGTTCCAATGTTTTGGTTAGCTTCGGGAGGTGATTTGAGTCTTAGGAGTGTGATCATAATTGGTTTTGAAGGTTCGGAGTGGAGTTAGGCTTGAATTGGAGAAGTTGATATTTTGGCGATTTCCGGTTAGTAGGAGATATTTTCATATAGGGGTCGGAATGGAATTTCAAGAGTTGCAGTAGTTCCGTCGAGTCATTTGGGATGTGTGTGCAAAATTTCAGATTATTTGGACGTGGTTTGGTTGGGTATTTGATCAAAAAGCAAAATTCGAAAGATTTTAGAAAGTTTGGCTTGAATCCGATGTGTTTTGGGTGATTTGATGTTTTTTGAGATGTTTTGATGATTGGAACAAGTTTGAATAAGGTATTAGGATATGTTTGTGCTTTTGATTGAGGTCCCAAGGGCCTCGGGGTGATTTTGGATGGTTGACGGAGAAGTTGGATTTTTGTTACAGCTACTGAATTTTCTGCTTCTAGTATTTTCGCACCTGCGGATTGGGACCGCAAATGTCGCGCTGCATAAGCGGAAGAGTGGCCGCAGAAGCGAACCTTTGAGAAATTTCCAGGAACCGCAGATGTGATGCGGGACCGCACCTGTGGAGTCGCAAGCGCGGAAGACTGAGCGCAGAAGCGGCTTTGGACGGGTAAGTGATATCCGCAGAAGCAGACATAGAACCATAAATGCGGTACCGCAGATGCAGTTGAAGAACCACAGATGCGGAAAGGTCTCGGCAAAACATATAAGTTATTTCATTTCGCGAATTTGAGCTATTTCTCCATTTTTTACTTCGGCTTTGGAGCTTTTTGGATGATTTGAAAGAGGGATTTCAAGGGAACGTCATTGAGGTAAGGAATTTTGACCTGAAATTCATTCTTATGCTATTATTTCATGGATTAGAGCCAGAAATTATGGGTGAAATTTGGGGAAACTAGGGCTTGGAAACTTAGACCTTTTATTGCGGGTTTGATAGACCAACTGAGGTCGGATTTCTGAACTTTTGATATGTATAAACTCGTGGGGAGATACAGAATCTATTGGTGTAAAAATTATTGAATTCTCAGACGTGGGCCCTAGGGTCGGGTTTTGGTAATTTCGGGATTTGTGTTAATTATTGATTGTTTTCTCTTGGGCTTTGTTTCCTTAGCATATTTTGACGTCCTCGATCTTATTTTGGATAGATTCGACGCGATTGGAGGCTGATTCGAGAAGCAAAGGCCTCGCGAACTGGAGATTTGATAGGTTCAAGGTCAGTAATGATTGTAAATAATGTTCCAGGGGTTCAAAACCCCGGATTGCGCATTGTAGTGCTATATTGGGGTAAGGCACACGCTTGATGATGAGCGTGGGGTCGTGCACTATTGGGGAATATGACTTAGTCCATCCCGATTTATGATTTTACCGCGTATTTGACTGAAATCTATTTCCTGTCATCATTATCTGGGCTGAATGCCATATTTGGTCTTTGTGCCAACTATTTGAACACTTCGAGGATTTTTATTGATATTTCCTCACTGATTTGACTTTATACTTGAACTCGGTCATGCTATTTTGCACTGTTTTAATATGCAGCCATGTTTACGCAATTTTAATACTTAAATGATGTTTGTGCTGAGCAACACTATTTTACTATTGCCCGAGTGGCTTCTGAGGATTTTTGACTGAGTAAGGCCAAGGGCCTATGTTATGAGGAAACGCAGATATTGATTTGAGGCCGAGGGCCTGAGTTATGTATGCCACAAGATGGCTTGATTAATATGAGGCGGAGAGCCTAGTAATGATGCCACGAGATGGCTTGATATTGCGCTTAGGCCATAAGGAGCCCCTCCAGGCGTCTGCACACCCCTAGTGAGCGCGGGTACCCATTGTGATGTGAGATTGAGCCCGAGGGGCTAGTATTGTTCTAAGATGTTGCCCAAAAGGCGGTTATGTTGATACATTGCCCGAGGGGCAAACCTTTACTTGTTTATTTCCCTATTTTCCTGTCAATTATGTGTTTACTTATGGAAAAAGAATTTTTACTTATCTCTTAATAGGTTTACTATTTTTATATGATTTTACTGCTTCATTATAGAATGCCTTGTGCCTTACGTGTTTTCTCGCTTTCAGTCCTTATTTACATCTCTTACTCACTGAGTTGGAGTACTCACTTTACTCCCTGCACCATGTGTACAGATTCAGGCGTAGCTGGTTCCTCTCCAGAGTTCTGATTCTTCTAGCTTCAGGCGGACATTCAGAGTACACGAGGTAGATGCTTGGCACGCGCAGTCCCATGTTTCTTCTCGTTTATCATTTCTATCTTGTTTAAGGCAGTTGTACTAGTTTACTGACTTAGCAGACTTATATTATGACTTATAGATGCTCATGACTAGTGTCACCCCCGTTATGGCTATGTTTGGGTTGTACTTCCACATTGTTATGATATTATCTGTTACTTCGTATTATTAAATCATGTTTTAGACTATTTTCTTGTTGATTAACTATTTAACTTTGAACTAGGAATAGTTGGGTGGCTTTGTCTTCACAAGAGGCACCATCACGATTGGGTCCGGGTTTGGGGTCGTGACAATAGGTGTGGTGACAGTACTACAAGCATGCATTTTTGGTTGCTTACCCTTCCTGAATCATCAATATTTACAAAGAAACTAATCAACTTGTGAAACTTTGAGCCTCGACTAATTTGACAAAATGTTACCCTCAGTTGAGTGCACTTGAATTTGACTCAAAAACTCAACTTTTGTCCAACCTCACAATTCACGTGCCCTTACTAGAAAGAAATTTCCAAACTCACAATATTTACGATACAACAAAAAGGGACAAATTTACAAATACACTCACTCTCAAAAAGAGTTTCAAGTGTTATAACATACCATACCATAGGCTTGCCCTTATTTTAATTCATCGCTTTACTCTAAGAACGTTCGGATGGAGATCCCATAAGGACTTTTTAAGCTTGTAATGTAGGTTTAGGGAAGGGTCGGATAAGCATTTGGGTACAAGTAACTACACCCTCCTTGAACACTACTCACTTTTTTCTTTCTTATTGCTCTTTACTTCTTTTCAAACCACATAGTCCTCATTAGCTTCAACTTTTCCACCATTAAGCCACCTCAACTACCTCTTTCATTCTCTTAAAGACTCCTTATGTATATATACTCACAACTCTTATTTTTTTCTTTTCTCTTTTTTTTTTATTTTGCTTTTGGAGCTTGAGTAGTTTCACATTTTTAGGTACACTTTCCTACACTCACTGCACAACCTTGCCAATTTTCGGCTTGATACCACACCCCCATCTTAGGCTTTTAGACTCATTCTGAATGTTCAAGGAGGGACGGTTCAAAAGAGGGAATTATTTTACAAAAAGGGAAACATTTGTAATGAGGTAGCAAAAGAAAAGATTAAAGGCTCAAATAGGGTGACTAGTGATACTATCTGTACAATAGGTGGCTTGAAAGGCTAACTGGTTTTCCAAAAATCACAAAGATGCCCTAAGGTCATTTTTCCAACCAAATGTAATCATTATAAGCATCGAAAAACCAACCGGGCAAGTTCTAGATGGAAGAAGTAAACAAAAGAATTATTTACACAAAGACTCACACACATGGCACATGAACTGTTTGGCTCACATAGTTTGAAGCCCTCGAGTAAACACTTGGAAACTCAAAGATTTCATCATATATACAGGTAGACATAGAGTAGAGTCACAGAGTGAGCCTCGGGTTCACATAGTTGATATCTCTTTTTTTTATATTAATGGAAGGGTATAGGCTATATACTGACACACATGCTTGAAACTAGACGATTACACCAAACCGGTCAACATGCTTCATTCTACTGTCCTGGTTCTACTATTAGACCCTTGGAAAAGAACCCGGCGAAGAAAAAACAAGGGAAATTCATTGCTAATTACAAAAGATGGACATGCAACTATCTACTTGTTTTTGTTTTTTGTTATATACAAGGATAACTTATGTACTAAAACCACAAAACACCAATATATACAGAATCACAAAACACAAATAAATACAGAAGTTTGCTTATATAGAACAAAAACATAAATATGCACAACAGTTGCCAATTTCACAAAAATATATACAAGTCTACCACCCCCAACTAAAAAGCATGCGTTGTCCCCAATGCATAAGAACGTAAAATAGAGTTTAGGGGCTCTCTGAGGCACACTAAGCGCTATGGGAGTCGGAAGCCGGCTGAGTGATAGTGGAGTTACCCTCTGATGCTAAAGCTGGGACCGATAAGATCTTGGTCTGAGGAGTGACCTCCACTAATGGAGGAGGGATCTCTGGCTGACTCAATACTGGAGCTGGGGCCTTTGAGCTGCTAGCCTCGCCCGCCGATGGCTGAGTGGCTGATGGATATGTAGGGGCGGCCGTGTCTGCTAGCGAATGTTTTATGCTACCTGAATTGTTGCTTGTTCCTCGGCCTCAACTGTAGGAACAGCAACGTCATTACCCTTCTCCTGAGGGCCTTCATCCTCTTTAGACCATGAATCCTCCTCATCATCTCCCTCATCTGCCTCCTCACCCTCGGACTTTGTAGAGTGCCTGGAATCCTCCTCAGAAGGAATATCAATATGTGCAGGAGGAGCTAGAGTCTGGGAAGCTCCGGAAAATGGAGGTGCAATATCTGTCATCAGCATGGAGAAGTCAAGACCTAGGTCAGGTGCTACTGTGTCTGCTCCCTGCTCACCTTTCTTGGGTAGGAAGGATGATAGATCAAACTCCAGAGACTGCATCTTGTGGAGTTCCGTCTTCATAGTGGCAACTTCCTCCGGAGCTTTGGCAAGTCACTAATCTCACCCCACTCTATCTTCTCAACTCTCACCTCAAACTTTTGCAGGCTATCCCCGTAAGATGTTTGTTGTTGTTAGAGTGCTATCACTGAGGACTGTATGGGAGTCAAGGCCTGTCAAACGAGGGTGGGCTAGTTCTTCAGAAGCTGGTCTACTTTAGCATTGGTATGCTGAGCTATGAGACGAAGCCTCGAGATGGCTGGCAGTGCAACAGAAGGCTGAGCAATGGTGGACTGAGAGGTGGGTTGTGAAGTGCAGGTAAATGCAACCGGGGCCTGAAGGGACACAGAAGTCTGGGAATCTGAAGGCTCTACATCAGCTAGAACCTGAGCTTGAACCTCTGGGGGAGCAACAGCATCACTAATGTGCGTGATATCAATATCCTTTAGTGCCTTCCCTATCTTGTTGTCACGACCCAAATCCTAAAACCCGATCGTGATGGCGCCTCTCGTGAAGACAAGGCCAGCCAACAAAACAAATGCTTCCTTTTAACAATTATTTAACATTTATAAATTTAAAAACATGATTAGCATAATCAAAAGCGCGGAAAACAATGATAACAATAGGGAACCATCCCGTCACAGCCCGACATCGGGGTGTCACTAGTCATGAGCTACTACAGAGTTCACTAAAGTACTACAAGTCCAGAAATAGGAACAAAGTCTGAAAGTAACATGAACAATATAAAATAAGGGGGAGGGTCTGGTGTCGCGGAAGCTAGCGGTCACCTGGCTCCGCTATGATAACAAATCTTCAATCAGCTCAAAACCCGCTACCGGGTGGTCAAGTACCTGCATCTGCACACGAGGTGCAGGGAGTAAAGTGAGTACTCCAACTCAATGAGTAATAAGGGTAAATAATAACTGAGCAGCAATAAACCACGTAAAGCAAATCAACCTGCTATATGGTACAGTGTAACCATTGAGAAAACAGGGAAAACGTAAAAAATCCTTTAGTAAATATCTTGAGTCAGTTCAAAACCTCTTTTTCAGAATATCTTTTCCCAACAGTTAAGCAATTAAATGCGGAATAGGTAGTGCAAGTTAGCACAAAAGTCAGCCCCTCGGGCATAAACAAGTATGCATAATTGAGCTCAAGAAACTCGCCCTACAGGTAATATTCTTGTTCCTGGTCAGCCATTATTACCTTACCCGTTTACATCATACAGTGTCACTGTTACCACCACTGTCTCAAATTTATCCTCTTTAAAAGTGATCAGACAATATCAGAACAGCAAATAAATATCTCAAGAAATAACACAACAACGAAAAACGCACAAAAGCATGAATGCAATGCAATGCATATGATGGTACACTTCGGTAACCACTGCTGCGTGCAGTCCAGTCCTTTTAACGTCGACGGCGCTCACTGGGGGTGTGTACAAACTCCGAAGGGGCTCCTACAGCCCAAGCACTATAATCAAGCCATCTCGTGGCATCAACCAGGCCGTCGGCCTCAATATCAATACAATATCGCTGCGGCGCACAGTCCGATCCGACGCTCACTGGGGTGTATACAAACTCTGGAGGGGCTCCTACAGCCCAAGCGCAATATCAGCCATGTCATGGCATCAAACAATCTGTCGGCCTCAATATCAATATATCATCGCTGCGGTGTGTAGCCCGAGCCATCCATATATTCAGAAATCACTATAACACTGCTGCGGCGCGCAACCCGATCCCTGCTCAGTCAAAAAATGCACATAAGCCACTTGGGCAATATTAACATGATGGTCCTCAGCTCAAAACGTCAATAACATATTGTTTAAGTTTTCAAATCTTAGAAAAAATGGCTGAGTTTGCAAAATAGTATTAAAACCTTGGATCGAGATCAAATAATATGCAACTAATGAAAAAATAGTGATATCAATCCTTGAAGGATTTACATAGTTGGCACGAAGCCCCAAACATGTCAATCAGCCCAAATTATGATGATAACAAATAATTTCAGTCAAATATGTGGTAAAAATCAACAACCGGGACGGACCAAGTCACAGTCCCCCAACGGTGCTCTAACCTACGCTCATATCTGGCGTGCAAGTCACCTCAATACAGCACTATGATGTGCAAATCCGGGGTTTCAAACCCTCAGGATATCATTTACAAGTATTTCTCACCTCGAACCGGTGAAATTCCTTGCTCGCGATGCCTTTGCCCCTCAAATTGGCCTCCACGCGCATCGAATGTAACAAAAATCAGAGCGAATGCATTACAATATGCCAAGGGAACAACACCCAATCGAAAACAATCGAAATATAGCAAAAATCCCGAAACTAACAAAATACGAGCCCGGGGCCTGCTTCTCGAAAAATTACAAAACTCACATTATCGGATTCCTCGTCTCGCCACGAGTCCATACATACCAAGAACTCCCAAATCCGAGCTCAAATGACCTATCAAATCGCAATTTGAAATATCAAAACTCAAGCCCTAGCTTTATCCCATTTTTAATGAATTTCAACCAATTTCCATGTTAATTCTACCATAAACTTGAATAATTAGGCCAAGGAACTTACCTCCATTTGATTCTCAGTCAAAACCCTGGAAAATTCTTGCCCAAAGCTCCCAAAATCGCTCCACAATGAAGGAAAAATGACATAAGTTCACGGATGAAATAATGATATAAACCCTTCTGCCAACAGTGATTTTCCCTTCTGCGGCTAAATAACCACACCTGCGGTCACCGCATATGCGTCCAAATGACCGCTTATGCGGTCTGACTTAAATCCACAGGGACCGCTTATGCGGTCTAGAACTGCTTCTGCGGTTGCCGCATTGGCGGACTTTTATCCACTTCAACAAAAATTGCCAAGCCTCCAGGTACCGCATTTGCGACCTCCCCGGCGCATCTGCGTAACCGCCTATGCGGTCCCTTTTCCGCAGATGCGGAAATGACAGAACCAGCTACTTCAAACATGCAACAAACTCCGAATTCTCCATTTAACTACCCAAAATCAATCTGAGGCCCCCGAGACCTCAACCAAAAGCACATATATGATCTATTACCTTATTAAAACTTGCTCGAATCATCAAATCACTATAGTTAACATCAAAATCATCAAATTTCCTCAAATCAAAGACTAAGTTCAACCAAAACTACAAAACTCGCATTCGATCAAAAACCCGACCAAACGATGTCCGAATGACCTGAAAATTTGTACACATATCCAAAATCACCTAACGAAGCTACAACAACTCGTGGAATTCCATTCTGACCCTCGGATCAAAATCTCACCTATCAACCAGAATTCGTCAAAATTCCAACTTCGCCAATTCAAGATTAATTCTACACCGAACCTCCAAATTCAATTCCGATCGCGCTCCTAAGTCACAAATCACCTCCCGGAGCTAATTGAACTATCGGAATTCACATCCGAGCCCTCTAACTCATAAGTCAACTTCTGGTTGACTTTTCCAAACCAGCCTTTCCTTAAAGAGACTAATTGCCCCATTTCCTACCAAATCCAATCCGAGTCAACTCAAACTCGCCCAACACATATAATAATTCATGAAGGAGAAATAAACAGGGAAAATGGGATGGAAACACATGAGACGACGGGTCGGGTCGTCACACTTGTCAGTGTGTGGCATGGTAGGGACATTCACAACCTTACAGAGGGCTGTGATCAAGCAGGGAATTGGAAGTGAAGTGGCGTGCTGCCTTGCCCGGATCTCTATCTATCGAAAGATAAGAGCACCCACATCAATCTTGATACCCGCCATAATACATGCAATGAGAAGAGCTTTCTCAATGCCTATGCCGGTCTCATTTCTGGACGGTATCAGCCGAGAGGTGACAAAGATAAGCCAAAATCTACTCTCTCGTGTGAGATCCTCCTTGAATATTTTGTGCACAAGGTTGATCCAATAAGGGGTCCCCTTGGCTATCACCGAAGCTATCCAACTACACACATTTTCTCAATTTCCCCATTTGGCAGCATACTCAGATGTTCCCGATTTCCAGCCAAGGAAGTAAATCTCATTGATTGTCTCACTGCTGCAGAACACACTCTTCCCCCGAACCAATATAGTGTCACAGAAAACCGTGTTGCGCTTGTGGTGAGCAATCTTGGAGGCTCCATATGAGGCATAGAACTCACGGACAAGAGTCTCATTATAGTCATCAAGCAGCTCAGCGAAGCGCTCCCATCTTCTTACTTTGATGTTCTCCCAGATGTGGGGGTACTGCTCTTGTAGCACATTCAAACTTAGTTGTTTTCCGGCCAGGATTTTCCGTTTGGTGAGCCCTTCTCTATATAGCGCCCTGGACCCTTCGACCCCAAATCTGAGCTGGAAGTCATCTCCACTTTTCCTTCTTGCCTCAACTTGTAGGTCAACTGAGGGCAAGGTCTTCTCCTTATCAGACTAGGAGGGAAGTGGAACATTAAGGTCCGGTCGTGGATATTTTGCTTGTAATGCTTGATGACTGGAGGAGGCCCTTTTTTAGCAGAGGCTATATGTTTCTTGGGAGCCATATTTGCACAGAGGTGAAATGTGAGCAACATGGTAGGCAAAAATGAAAAGAAAATAGAAAAACAAAAAAATCTAAGTCTGCGACAGGTTATGCGATTGCATAACCACTATGCGGACCGCAAACTTATCGCAAACTTGCAGACTATTGAAATGATCTATGTATGCGATGGGTTATGTGATTAGATAACCATTATGCAGTTCGCATAACCATCTCATACTTGATTGCTTAGTAAACAAAATCACAAAATTCGATCGCCAAATCCATCGCAAAGTTGAATTTGCGATCGCAAATTGGCCACAATCAGCATGTTATAAAACTGGGTCTACTGTCTCAGTATACGGTAAATTGCGGTCCACATATCAATTACATGATCGCAAAGTGCCATCTTCTTTAGCCAGCTAGGGTTCACTTTTGCGGCAGAAATGCGGACCGCAATATGATTATGCGAGCCGCAAAACCTATCGTTCTCAACCTTAGGATTTAACCCTCAACAATGGGGGACCTAGTTTTGGCTACCCATTACTCCAAACATACTACCTAACCAAAAATACCATCACACTACGAAAAGATATCTAACTACAAAATACAAACAAGAATAAAAAGGGAAACATGAAACAAAAATGGGGGAGACAAAAACAAATGTGAAAATAAAACTTGCACGGATGAAATTGGGACAAGGAAAATGTACCAGTGACAGATTAATGAGCACATGTAAGAAATGATTTCAGGGATGTTGCCTTGTATTATTGGTACACGATCATTTTTGCCTTTTCTCATTTTCCTTCTTTTTTGTTTTTTTTTTGTTTTGTTTTGGTTTTGAATAAACTAAAAAAAATTATTTTGTTTTGAACGTGTGAAAGCTGAAGGGATGCGAGGGACTTACCTGGGAGAATTATGATGGGTAAGTCACCGCATAACACACTATGCGATAATATAAGTGTTATGCAGTAGGTTCAATTGAGTTACTGGAGGGCCAAAAATGTGGTGCACTATGCAATCGCATTGTGGAAATGCGGTCCGCAAAGTGCACCACCTTGTCACATTTTTATCACCAATTTTAGCCAAACACATTTTCCGGGTTTGCGACCACAATGGGGTCTGTATATTAAAAAATGCGACCGCGTATGTGTAGCAAACTTCCCAAGGTAATTTTTCTTCCCTTTCTCATGCAATCTTACCTAGTGTTATGATCTTTTGAATCCCCTGCACTCTAACACACACTTTAAATTGCTCAATTAAATCTATCTAACAAAAATTAAAAATTTAAAGGCCAAAAAGGGTGTTACCACACATGGGTTGCCTCCCATGAAGCGCCTGATTTAACGTCGCGGCACGACGAAGTTGGCATTTCTTAGTATTCACTCATTGGTCGAGCATGGACCATCTTTGAGATCCAACTGCTCCACCAAATGTTTTTCTCCATATGTGCCCAAGTAGTGCTTGACTCGCTGACGGTTCACTTTGATGGTTCGAAGCCCATCCTTCGATTCTAATTCCACAGCTCCAAAAAGAGAGACATTGACCACCTTGAACGAACCAGAGCATTTTGACTTGAGCTTGCCCAGAAACAATTTGAGCCTTGAGTTAAAGAGCAAAACCAAGTCACCCGACTTGAACTCTCTCTTCAAGATCTTTTTGTCGTGGACGAAATTTATCCTTTCTTTATACATAGCTGCACTTTCATATGCATGGAGACGGAATTCCTCCATTTCATTCAGTTGTGTTAACCTCAAATTTCCAGCTTTAGCCCAGTCCAAGTTCAACATCTTTAGAGCCCACATGGCTTTGTGTTCCAGTTCTACGGGTAGATGACAAGCTTTTTCGAAGACTAACCGATAAAGAGAAGTGCCAATAGGAGTTTTGTATGTTGTGCAGTATGCCAACAATGCGCCATCTAGCTTCCTTGACCAATCGGTCCTGTGTGCATTGACGGTTTATGCTAGAATGCTCTTTATCTCCCGGTTGGAATCCTCAACTTGACCACTTGATTGGGGATGATAAGGTGTGGCCACCTTATTCTTGATGCCATATTTCTATAGTCACCCCGTGAAAGCCTTGTTACAGAAATGAGACCCACCATCACTAAGAATGGCTCTAGGAGTGCCAAACCCAGTGAATATGTTTTTCTTTAAGAATATGGTCACACTCCTTGCCTCATTGTTTGGTAAGGAAATTGCTTCAACCCATTTGGACACATAGTCCGCAGCCACCAACATATATTTCATCCCACATGAGCTCACAAAGGGACCTATAAAATCAATTCCCCACACGTCGAAGATTTCTATCTCCATCACAAAGTGTATTGGCATTTCATGCCTCTTGGAGATTCATCCTTTCCTTTCGCATTGGTAACAAGCCTTGACCATTTGATTGGCATCATGATAGATAGACGGCCAATAATAACAACATTTAAGCACTTTAGCCACCGTTCGATTTCCCCATGGTGACCCCCAAATGGTGAGTCATGGCATGCCTTTAGAATTGGCATAATTTATTCTTCTGGAATACACCTTCTAATGATGTTGTCAGCACAAACATGGAACAAGAATGGTTCTTCCCAATAGTATTGCCGACAGTCTCTCAAAAACTTCTTCTTTTGATAGGATTCCAATCCCTACGGAATAAGGTCACTAAGAAAGTAGTTAGCAATATTTGCTTACCAAGCAGCAAAAGTGCTAGATTGTGCCAATATTTGTTCATCGGGTAATGCATCGTTAATTTCAAGATATCTCTTTGGCCTCCCTACCTCTTCAAGCCTTGATAAATGATCCACTACTTGATTTTACGTTCCCTTGCGATCCTTGACCTCGAAGTCAAATTCTTGAAACAACAAGACCCACCGAATCAACCTAGGCTTTCCATCCTTCTTTGTAATGAGATAGCAAAGAGCCGCATGGTCTATGTACACTATCACCTTGGATCCCAACAAGTAAGCCCGAAATTTCTCAAAGGCATAGACAATGTCAAGAAGTTCTTGCTCAGTCACCGTGTAATTCATTTGCGCTCCATTGAGTGTCTTGCTTGCATAATAGACCGGGTGGAGAACCTTGTTGTGACGTTGGCCAAGCATTTCTCGAATAGCTACACCGCTGACATCACACATGAGCTCGAAAGGAAGAGACCAATTGGGTGTGACAATAATAGGTGATGCGGTGAGCCTTTTCTTCAATTCCTCGAAGGCTTTGAGGAATTTCTCGTCAACCACAAATTTTGCATCTTTCTCAAGGTGTTTGCACATAGAATTTGCAATCTTGGAAAAATCCTTGATAAAACGCTTATAGAACCCGGCATGCCCCAAGAAACTTCAGACACCTATAACGGATGTAGGTGGAGGAAGCTTGGAAATGATCTTGATCTTCGCCTGGTCAACCTCTATGCCATGTTTTGAAATTTTATGCCCCAATACAATGCCTTCATCAACCATGAAATGGCATTTCTCCCAGTTGAGCACAAGGTTAGTCTCCTCACATCTCTTGAGCACTTGTCCAATATTGTTAGGACAATGCTCGAAAGAGTCACCTACCATCGAAAAAAACGTCCATGAAAACATCTAAAAAGTCCTCCACCATGTCGGAGAAGATGGACATTATGCGTCTTTGAAAAGTAGCTGGATCTTTGCACAAACCAAATGGCATCCGGCTAAAGGCAAAAGTTCCATAAGGCCAAGTGAATGTTGTCTTCTCTTGGCCCTCCAACGCTATGTTGATTTAGTTGTATCCGGAATACCCATCAAGGAAGCAATAGAATGACCTTCCCGCTAGTCGATCAAGCATTTGATCAATAAAAGGCATAGGGAAATGGTCTTTACATGTGGCACTGTTGAGCTTACAATAATCCATACACACCCTCCAACCGGTCATTGTTCTTGTTGGGTGAGCTCATTTTTTTCATTTTCTATTACGGTCATGCCTCCCGTTTTCGGCACACATTGCACCGGGCTCAACCAAGAAATATCGGAAATAGGGTAGACTACCCCGGCATCCA
Source organism: Nicotiana glauca (assembly GCA_026770625.1). NCBI lineage: Eukaryota > Viridiplantae > Streptophyta > Magnoliopsida > Solanales > Solanaceae > Nicotiana > Nicotiana glauca. The sequence continues at coordinate 35,047 of MU765829.1, read as the reverse complement.
ACCACTTGATGATTTCTTTCTTTACCACCTCTTGCATGGACGGGTTCAACCGTCGTTGGTGTTTGACACTTGGTTTAGTATCATTCTCCAATTGGATCTTGTGTTCACAAATTCCGGGAGGAATCCCCCGGATGTCCGCAATTGTCCATCCAATAGCTTGCCTATGCTCTTTTGAGACATCTAACAATTGTTTTACCCGAACATCATTCAACAAATAAGAAACAATAATGGGTAAAGTATCATTTGAGCCAAGAAACTTATACCTCAAGTGTGGTGGAAGTGGTTTGCGCTCTAGTTTCGGTGGCTCGATAATAGAAGGCTTTACAGGAGGAGTGGCTCTATTATCCAAGTCGAGAGAGTGCTTTGCCGGAACACAAGTGTAGGACCCAAGCCCTTCCTACGCATTTACTGATTCCACATATACTTCCATATCTTCACCATCAAAGTTCACCAAAATAGTCGCCAATGCCTCGCCGAGGCATTGTTCTTCCATTTTCATTTCAACCATATCTTCTACTTCATCCACAACATCAATCACCAAGATGCTTTCATACTCATGTGGTAGTTTCATACCCTTGCTTGCTTAGAATGTAACCTCTTCATCATTCACACAGAATTTGATCTCATTCCGTTCCGAATCCATTAGTGCTCTTCCCATGGCAAGGAAGGCTCTCCCCAAAATGATAGGGATCTCTTTGTCAACTGCACAATCAAGGATTATGAAATTGGCCGGTAAATGAAACTTTCCCACCTTAACAAGCACATCATCAACAATTCCCAACGGTTTTTTTATGGAACGATCGGCCATTTGGAATCCATACTTGTGGGCCTTGGCATACATAACCCTGCTTTCTTATAGATGGCAAGAGGCATTAAGTTGATGCTATCCCCATTATGACAAAGGGCTCTTGCAAAATCATGTTCCCCAATAGCATATGGAATGCTGAAATCTCTCGGATCTTCTTTCTTTTGAACGGTGGATGTTGCAATGACGGAACTAACCCGATGGTCACGTTCACCACTTCATTCTTGGTGGTTCTCTTCTCTGTGATCAAATATTTAGCAAATATCGGCATCTCTTGAAATGCTTCCACGAATGGAATATTCACCAATAATTGCTTGAGAATGTCATAGAACTTTTCGAGTTTGCTGTCATCAACCGTCCTATAAAGTCTTTGAGGGAATAGAGGAGGAGGTCTAGTAATAGGTGGAAGAGCTTTTGGTGTCTCTTTTACCTTTTCCTTTACCTCTTACCAGTTCTCTTTTTGCACTCCAGAATCTTTTCAACTTTGACAACGCTTGAATCTTCAACCTCAACCCCTTGTTCGAACTCTTCTACTTCAACCACTTGTTCGCCCTCTCCTTGTAGTACCTTCCCACTCCGAGTAGTAATTGTCATGATGTGAGAAGTTGGACCACTCCTAGTACCCCTTGGGTTCGCAATTGTGTCACTAAGGAGTGTTCCCTTTTGCTTTGGATTTTGTTCCCTAGAGATTTCTCTTATTTGCATCTCCAATTTTTGAATGGATGCGGTATGAGAGCCAACAAGCTCGGTCATATTCGTCATAGAAGTGTCGGACTTCTCTTGATTTTGCAATACCCGTTCAAGCATGCCTTCCACCTTGGAGTTACTTGAGGAACCTTGGTTTGAATATTGACCCTTTGGAGGAAAATAAGGATTTGAACTCCGGTTTGAGAATTTGTTGTTGTTATTCCAATTTCCTTGATTTGAGACACCTTGGTCATTTCACCAGTGTTGGTTGCCTTGTCCTTGTGGGTTAGGCCTCCATTGATTTTGTTGTCCTTGACCTTGGTATTTTTCCTTTGATACACTCCTTGAGGGTTGTTGATGTAGTTTGCTTCCTAAAATCTTCAATTGATATGGGTTGTACATCATCCACCACATTCAGCTTCATTGTTTGGCTTTCTGTTAACATTTTTGTCAACACATTGACATTTGTGGCAAGCCCTACGATTAGTTGATCTCTCTCTGGATTTTCCTTAATTAGGTTTGTCAAGGATGGAGAATTTGTAAAGGATTTGTGTGATCCTTGTGAATGTATTGTCCATAAAAGATCCGTCAGCTGCATTATTGGCTATAGATTGGTTCATCGGATCTAAACCCATGTAGAATTTTTCCAACAAGATGGAATCCGGAAAACCATGATTGGGAGACCTCACCAAATATAATTTGAACTGATCCTATGCCTCATGTAGATAATCTCTCCCGGTACTTGATTGAAAAAGAAGATTTTATCCTGGAGCTCATATTTCTTACTTTGCGAGAACCATTTAGCTAAGAATGCTCGGACATGTTCGGGCCAAGAATGAATAGAGTTTGGTGGCAAATTGTGAAGCCATTTCCTTGCATCCCCAGCTAGTGAGTACTTGAAGCACCTCAACCTTAGGGCATCATCAATGATGTTGTTTTGCCTGTGCATCGCACACACACCCAAGAAGTTTCTAAGATGTTGTGTCGGATCATCATCAGTAGAATTCCTGAAAAAACCCTCCGCTTTGAGCATAAGGTTAAAACCATGTTCCACCTTGAAAGTTCCAGCTTCAACGACCAGAGGTACAATAGCATTTGTATCCTCAATGCTCCTCTATGTCCGCAAAAGGATTTTCTTCCATTTCTGCCTCCATTTCTTCTTCATATTCGGTCATGTTTTCCTATCAACACCAAGCAAAACAAGCAATGCTTGATGGAATAGAATAAGACGTAAAGTAAAGCACACACTAATTAGTAATTTCAAAACAGTATTTTCCGGCAAAGGCGCCAAAATTTGATACGCTCAAATTATACTTTAATTAAATAGTGTAAGGCGGTAGGTGTCAATTATAATAACCCAACACGGTTGGGGTCAAATTTCATAGGGAATAGGTATGAAAAGGTTACTTGATTAGTGTGTCACTTGACTTAAGTCGTAATTCTATCCGGTTAATTGTAATAAGAGTATGGTATGATGGTGATTTGAAGAAATAACTAATTGTGATACTGAGAATGTAGTTAATTTGATTAAAGAAACCAAGGTTATGTCCCCTTCAATAAAGTGTAATGCTATCGGTGTTAATATGATATATTTCTAATGGAAGGTTCTTTAGATATGCAAATAATTTCTAAATGACTACCCAATATTTTTCAATAGTTGGGTAGTATTTTCTCTTTATGATTTTTCCAAATATAAAAGAGTTAAAATTAAAAACAATCAATATATGCCAAATAAAACCCACTTATTCCTAAGCGATTCTATTAAATAAGGTTTAAAGCCTTGAGTCTTTGATATTACTTCTACCAAATTCTAACCCATTTTCTCAAGCAAACTAAGAATTTAATAGCACTTGTTAATGTTTGCAACCACAAATAATAAATAAATAATGAGAAGTAAATAAATATCAACCAACCATTATATATATATATATATATATATATATATATATATATATATATATATATATATATTCTCAATGTTAAACAGCCATTAACATAACACCCATTTAGGGTCCACAACCACAGTATTTAAAGTTAGCTACACATACTAAAATACAAAAGGATGAGAATATTTAATGCCATAAAGCTTACAAAGTGCAAGATCATTCCTTCAAAAGCTTCCAAAAGAGAGGAATAATAAAGCCTTCTAATGTAGCCCCAAAATTGGACAAGATGCTCCCACAAAACCCCAATAAATCTATTTATAGTGGGTCAAAACTCGGAAAAAAAATCGGTCAAAAATACCTTTTTGGATTAAATATGGGATCACATATCTATTGCATAACAGACATGCAGTTCGTATTCCTGACATGGCCATCTCATTTTCAAACCCTAGTTTCCAGGCCGTCATGGCATTCACATTTATCCGCATTGCAGATATACGACTGCATTTCGCGTCACATTTTCTACCTTCAACAACCTTCATGATGAGTTTGCGGTCCATAATGCGGCCCAAAAACTCGTTATGCGATTGCAGATTGGACCACATTCTTGCACTAGAATTTGTCCATCTAACTGTTATGGTTTGCGATTTCCTTATGTATTATACGGCCCACATGTTGGAATTGCGGTCCGCATCTCCACATTTGCGATAAATTTTGCTCTTTTCTTTTCTTTTTGTGGCTTTTTCATTTCATTTTCATGATCTTAAGTCCTTAAACCTTATACACAACAAAAATACGAAAATTACATAAGTATACAAGATTATTGCATTTAAAACAAGCTAAAATCTCACCAATTTGTATTAAATGAGCCAAAATTCTCCGGTACATCAGTGATGCCTTGCCGAACCTATTGATTCTTATGGAGAGAACGAGAGTAAAAGCACGAAGGGTGATGTTGTGCAATTGTTACTGTATCTCTTATTATTTCTTATAATTGAATTATGGTGTTCTTTATGTTTCTCTATTGAAATTCTGTTAGAACTTGATATTCCCCGCTACATGTTCCCCCTTCCCAACTTTAACTGCTAGCTTCTATTGTTATTATTTGTCGTATATGATTTAGCTGCATGGGTTTACTTGGTAGACTTGTCCTAGCCTCATCACTACTTCGCCGAGCTTAGTCTTGACACTTACCAGCACATGGGGTCAGTTGTAGAGAGGTTGCTGCCTTCAGTCTAGCGGAGACCCGAGGTAGTCTTGCAAACGTCCGCAGGCCTTGGCGTCCCCTTCTATCCTTTCCATTCTATTTTTATTTATTTTAGAGACAGACTTGTATTTTCTATACAGACCACTGTTTGTAGTATTCGTAGATGGTCCGTGACTTTGTGACACCAATTCTTGGTAGAGTTGTATTTTTGATTTTGTACTAGCATTTAGTTAAATTATCAGATTTCATCTTCCGCATTTCTTTTATTATTATTGTTATTCTGATGTTGATCACAGGTTAATTTGAAATTGTTAAAAGGTTAGGGAAAAGGGTTATAAAATATCTAACACTCATCTTGCCTAGCTTTCAAGAGTAGGCGCCATCACGACTCCCGGGGGTGGAAAATCCGGTTCGTCACAAGTTGGTATCAGAGATCTATGTTGCTTAGGTATCACAATTCATGGACAAGCTTAGCAGAGTCTAAGAGATCGGTACGGAGACGTCTGTGTTTATCCCCCAAAGGCTACGGAGTTAGGAAAAACATCACATCTATTCTTTCTTGTCATGCAACTTGATTTATCAATGTTAATTGAACTTCCACACTATTTTTGCTGATGGTGAGCATATGTACTGCTTCATCAACTGACCAGCAGCCCGAGCCCCCAGTAGCAGCTCCTGCAAGGGGTAGAGGCTGAGGCTGTGCTAGGCAGGGGCGGATCTATATAGGGGGTTGGGGGTGGTACGCCACCCGGTCACTCAGATAAAATCTTGCGTATGTAGTGGTATTTTCATCCAAATAGGGAACATAAATAACGGGCGGCACCCCAAGGCACATAGTCACTGCAGATGCCATGGTTAAAGCATTGTACCCCACGTTAAAGTCCTTGGATCGAGACTCTCTACAGCCGTGGTTCTATTTCTACTGTAGTTTTTGTTTTCCCTTTCATTTCTTTTCTGAATGCTTCTTCTCATAAATTCTTTTAATTTCTTCACTTTATTATTTATTCTTTTTGTACAATCCCATTTTTGTTATCTATTTAAATTGTATATTTGCTTCCTTTTCCTTTTTCTAGATCTTCAAATTTATTTATATGTGATATTAATAATTTCCTCTTTTTAGCCATCTAATGTAGTTTTATTAATTTTAGAAAACTTTAGAGTGATGCATCAAAGACATAATATTAATCTAGCTATATGTAGGTTGAAGTGGTGTATTTCCAAATTTAAAATTTTATTTTTACTTTATATTTTTAATCATATTAATTGAACCGAATTAGACAGAAAATATTTGATTTTGTAATCACATATTCGTTTATACATATAAAAAATTAAATTGAATTGAATTAATTCAAAATTGACCGAACCGAACCGAATTAATCAAAAATGGATCAAACCGACTAAATATACACCCAAATTTAATCTCTTCACTATGTCTGATTTGCATTAAATGCAGTGGCACCCGTAGCCATCAAATTCTGGATCCGCCACTGGTGCTAGGGCCCGAGGCAGAGGCAGGTCTCAACCCAGAGCTCGAGCAGTAGTACCAGCAGCAGAGCCTTAGGTTGAGTTTGACGATGAGGTTCCAGCCCAGACAGTTCTAGCAGGACCAGCTCAGGTCCTAGAGGGATCCATCCCCACCCCGGTGCTTCAGGATGCTCTAGTCCGTTTAGTGGGTCTTATGGAGAGTGTCACTCAAGCAAGCCTATTTCCTATAGCAACAGTCGTCTCTCATGTGAGAGAAGGAGCCCAGACTCTTGCTAATCACACTCCAGAGAGGATGGCTCCCCAGTTTTAGACTCTAGTAGCTCAGCTAATTGAGGTAGTTTAGCCAGGTATTGTAGCACAGATCGATAAGGGGCCAGCTATATCTAATGATGCCTTATAGGGGTTGGACAGGTTCACCAAGCTTTTTACTACCACTTTTGGTGGTTCATCTTCTGAGGATCCCCAGGATTATTTTGACATCTATCATGGGGTTTACGGAACATGGGGATAGTGGAGACCAATGGGGTCAACTTTGCTGCTTTTATCTGTCTGGATTCCCCAAGACTTGGTGGAGGGATTATTGTTTGGCTAGATCAGCTAGTTACCGGCTTTGACTTGGGACCAACTTTCTCAGCTATTTCTGGAGAAGTTTCTTCCTATCACTCAGAGGGAAAATAATCGGAGGAAGTTTGAGCGTCTCTAGCAGGGCTCTATGACTGTCACTCAGTACGAGACTAGATTTATTGACTTTGACCATTATGCTCTTCTTATACTTCCCACTGAGAGAGAGGGAGAGAGTGAAAAGGTTCATTGAGGGACCCGTTTAGCCTATTCGATTGCATATGGCGAGATTTCTTTTCAGGATGCGACTAATGTGGCCAGGAGAGTTGAGATGGTGCTATCATAGGAGAGTGGTCAGGGTTCTGACAAGAGGCCTCATCATTTGGGTAGGTTCAGTGGTGCCTCATCTGGAGGCAGGGATTCTTTTGGTAGGGGTCATCCTCCAGGTAGTTTCATTTAGCACTATAGGCTTCTTACGGTGCTCTAGGTGACCGTGGTTCTCATATGCAGTATTCTGATCAAGTGCCCTACAGCACATCACCAGCTCCTATCATTGCACCTCCGCTACAGGGTTTTCAGAGTCATTAGTCCCAGTAGCCGAGGTCTTGTTATAATTGTGGTGACATGAGGTATATTGCTAGATTTTGCTCTCGAGCACCAAGCAGCTCTCAGCATCAAGGTTCCCGTGCAATGGTTCAGGCACCGAGTGTTCCACCACACGCTCAGCCAACTAGATATAGGGGTTAGAGATGCTAGAGGTTGAGGCAGAGGTGTTAGAGGTGGAGGTCAGGCTGCTAGATGTGGAGGACAGCCAGTAGAAGGTCGTCCTAGAGATGTAGTTCAGAGTGGTGGGGCCTAGCCCCGACGTTATGCTCTTCTAGCCAGGCCTAAGGCTGAGGCCTCTGATGTAGTTATTACAAGTACTGTCCTAGTTTGTAGTAGAGATGCTTCAATTCTATTTGATCCAGGATCTACATACTACTATATGTCATCTTATTTTGCACCATATTTGGTCATGCCTAGTGATTCCTTGAGTGCTCATGTATATGTGTCTACACCTGTGGGTGATTCTATTGTGGTAGATCATGTCCATCATTCATGTATAGTTGTAATTGGGGGTCTTGAGACCCGAGTAGATCTGTTACTTTTGGATATGGTTGATTTTGATGTCATATTAGGGATGGACTGGTTATCACCTTAACACGCTATCTTGGACTGTCATACCAAGATTATGACCATAGCCATGTCGGTTTTACCTCGTTTAGAGTGGATAGGGACTCCTGGTCATTCCACTCGTAGGGTTATCTCATATATGAAGGCTTGGCGTATGATTGATAAGGGATGTTTAGCCTATTTGGCATATGTTCGTGATTTTAGCGCTGAGATCCCTTCTATGGATTTTGTGCCTGTTGTTTGTGAGTTTCCTAAGGTATTTCCTTCATGTCTATCGGGGATGCCACCGGATAGGGATATTGACTCTTTCATTGATTTGGCTCCGGGCACTCAACCCATTTCTATTCCACCATATCGTATGGCCCCGCTAGAGTTGAAAGAATTGAAGGAGCAGTTGCAAGACTTTCTTGATAAGGGCTTTATTAGATCGAGTGTCTCGCCTTTGGGTGCACCGATGTTGTTTGTTAAGAAGAAGGACTGATCGATGAGGATGTGTATAGATTATCGGCAGTTGAACAAGGTCACAATGAGGAATAAGTATCCATTGCCGAGGATTGATGATTTGTTTGACCAGCTTCAGGGTGCCCAAGTGTTTTTTCTAAGATCGACTTGATATATGGCTACCATCAATTGAGTATTAGGGCATTCGATGTCCCTAAGACATCTTTCCGCACTCCGTATGAGCATTTTGAGTTTTTTGTGATGCCATTCGAATTGACAAATGCCCCAGCAGCTTTCATGGATTTGATGAAGCGAGTGTCCAAGCCTTACTTGGATTCATCTGCTTCATTGATGATATTTTGATATATTCCCGCAGCCGAGAGGAGTATGAGAAGTATCTTCGGGTTATTCTCTGGACTCTAAGGGACAGTCAGTTATATGCTAAGTTTTCAAAATATGAGTTTTGGTTGAGTTCAATTGCATTCTTGGGTTATGTTATATCAGCAGAGGGTATTCAGGTGGATCCGAAGAAGATAGAGGCAGTCACTGTCCTAGACCCATATCAGCCTATGGAGATCCAGCATTTCTTTGGTTTGGTGGTCTATTATTGTCAGTTTGTGGAGGGGTTTTCATCTATTGCAGGCCCGATGACCAGGTTGACCCAAAAGAGTGTCAGTTCAGGGGCTCGAACACGTGTGAGGCGAGCTTTCAGAAGCTATAGACAGCATTGACTACGGCACTGGTGTTGGTATTACCTATAGGTTCAGTGCTATATCTAGTATATTGTGATGCATCTCGTATTGGAAGGATAGAAAGGTCATTGCTTATGCATCGCAACAGTTGAAGATTCACGAGAAGAATTATCTAGTTCATGATTTGGAGTTAGCAGCCATTGTTCATGCGCTAAAGATTTGGAGGCACTATTTATATGGCATGTCATGTGAGGTGTTCACAGATCACAAGAGTTTGTAGTACTTATTCAAGCAGAATGATCTGAAATTGAGGCAGAGAAAGTGGTTGGAGCTATCGAAAGACTATGATATCACCATCTTATATCATTCGGGGAAGGCCAATCTAGTGGCCGATGCTTTGAGTAGAAAGTCAGTCAGCATGGGCAGTCTTGCGTATATTTCAGTTGGTGAGAGACCACTTGCTTTGGATATTCATGCTTTGGCCAATCAGTTCGTCAGGTTGGTGTTTCTGAGCCTAACCGTGTGTTGCCTTGTACAGTCACTCGTTCTTCATTTTTTGAGCGTATCAGAGATCGGGAGTATGATGATCCTCATTTGTGTGTCCTTAGGGACACAAAGCGGCACGGTGGTGCCAAGCAGGTTACATTAGGAGATAATGGAGTTTTGAGGATTCAGAATCGAGTTTGTGTGCCTAATATGGATGGACTTTGAGAGTTTATTCTAGAGGAGGCCCATAGTTCTCGGTACTCTATTCATCGGGGCACCACTAAGATATATTAGGATATGCTCCAGCATTACTAGTGGAGGAAAATGTAGAAGGGTATTGTTGCAAATGTGGCTCGGTGTTTAAATTGTCAGCTAGTAAAGTATGAGCATCATAAACCTGGTGGTTTGTTTCAGAGGATTGAAATTCTTGAAGGGAGTGGGAGCGTATCACTATGAACTTAGTTGTTGGACTCTCACGGACTCAGAGGAAGTTCGACACAGTGTGGGTTATTATAGATAGGCTGACCAGGTCACCATATTTCATTCCTGTGGCAGTTTTCTATTCTTCTCAGCGGTTGGCATAGATCTATATCTGGGAGATTGTTCGTCTTTATGGTGTGACCGTGTATATCATTTCTGATCGAGGTATGCAGTTTACCTCGCATTTTTGGAGGTCAATTCAGCATGAGTTGGGCACACGGGTGAGTTGAGCATAGAATTTCCTCCTCAGATGGACAGACAGTCCGAGCGTACTATTCATTTTTGGAAGATATGCTCCAATCTTATGTTATTGACTTTGGAGGCTTGTGGGATCAGTTCTTGCCTTTAGCGGAGTTTTCCTACAACAACATCTATCAGTCGAGCATCTAGATGGCTCCCTATGAGGGATTATATGGTAGGCGGTGTTGGTCGCCAGTTGGGTGGTTTGAGCCGAGGGAGTCTCGGTTGTTGGGTACAGATCTAGTCCAAGATGCCTTGGACAAGGTTAAGATAATTTAGGATAGGCTTCGTATAGCTCAGTCCAAGTAAAAGAGTTATGTCGACTGTAAGGTTCTTGATGCGGCACTCATGTTCGGAGAGCGAGTATTGCTTCGGGTGTTGCCTATGAAGGGTGTGATGAGATTTGGAAAGAAGGGAAAGCTAAGACCTAGATTCATTAGTCCTTTTGAGATTCTTGATCGAGTGAGAGAGGTGTCTTACAGACTTGCATTGCCACCGAGTTTATCAGTTGTGCATCCAGTGTATCATGTGTCCATGGTTCGAAAGTATCACGGCAATCCATCCCACGTGTTAGACTTCAGCACTGCCCAGTTGGACAAGGGCTTATCCTATGACTAGGAGCCGGTAGCTATTCCAGACCAGCAGGTTCATTAGTTGAGAATGAAGAGATTTCCTTTTGTTCGTGTTTAGTGGACGGGTCATCCTGTTGAGGCAGCGACCTGGGAGTCCGAGTCTGAAATGCGGAGTCGATATCCCCATGTTTTCTCCGACTCAGATACTTTTCTTATGTCCGTTTGACAATGAACGGTAGTTTTAGAGGTAGAGAATGTGATAACCCAATAGGTCATCACCCATTTTGAAAGTAAATTTTGTGTTACGAGGCCTTAAAAACCTCTTTTTGTCTCACCTCAATTTGTGCGCACAGGCCGAGCACATTTTCGGAAAGCTTTTATGTGAAATCTAAGTGAAATAAGGAAATTGGCCTTTAAAATTGATTAAAGTTGACTTTGGTAAATATTCTTGGTAAACAGACCTGGACACACGATCTGACGGTCTCATAGGGTCCATAGTAAAATATGGTACTTGGGCATATGCCCAGAATCGAATTCTGAGGTCCCAAGCCCGAGAAATGAATTTTTAAAGAAAATTATTTGCTGGGAAATATAATGGTTTTTAGAAATGAATTGATGCAATTTCTTAATAGTATCGGGCACGTATCTTGGTTCCGGAGCCCGGTACAAGTTTAAAATAATAATTTGGTTGAGTCGGTGGACTTTGGTAAGAATCAGAGTTTCATTTGGTATAGCATGGACCTATAGTTGAGAAAATAGAAATTTCAATGTTCTTGACTGATTTCATGAATTCGAGGTTTAATTCATAGTTGTTGATGTTATTTTGATGATTTGATCGCACAAGCAAGTCCGTATGATGTTTTTGGGCTTGTGTGCATGTTTGGTTTGGATCCCTGAGGGCTCGGGTGAGTTTTGTACAGGCCGTGGATTGTTTTGGACTTAAGGAAATTACTGGTGTGATTACAGGTCTACAGACTTTACATTTGCGAATTCGGGCACGCAAATGCGAGCCTGCAATTGCGAAGAATTATCGCAATTCTGAAGATGGTCTAGGCGGGGAGCTTCGACTTCAGCAGTGATCACAATTGCGAACGATGGTTCGCATTTGTGAAGTAAACAGGGCAGACCTAACTTCGTATTTGCGAAGCCTAAGCCGCATTTGCGAGTTCGCATTTGCAAACCTGACATCGCAAATACAATTACTGCATATGTGCAAATTATAACTTCGACCGGTTTGTCTTCATTTTTCCAACTCTTTCAAACCCTAAGCTCTTTTGGGCGACTTTTCAAAGAATGGTTCTTCTCCAAATCATTAGAAACTAATTTCTAACTCATTTATTTCAATATAATCCATCTTTTTACATGATTTCATTTCAAAATCAAGGGTTTTTCATGGGAAATTAGGTGATTTTGAGTAGAACTTAGGATTTTCAAATTTTGGGGATTTGGACCTCGATTTGAGGTCCAATTTCAAAACGAATTATATATTTGAGTTCATAGGGGAATGGGTGATCGGATTTTGGTTTTAACTTCGAGTTTTGACCAAGTGGACCTGGGGTCGGGTTTTGACTTTTTAGGGAAATTGTTAGAAAAGTTATTTTCATGCATTAGAATTGCTTTATTGAGCATTTATTGATATCGATAAGTAAATTGTGACTAGATACTAGAGAATTGGAAGTGGAATGGAGGGGTAAAGTGGTTGTTGAGGCTTGATTGAGTTTGTGGCACCGAGTTAAGTGCTTGGTCTAGCTGTAGCTTAAGGGAATAGGAGTTGTGGTCTTATTTGCTATGTGTTAATTGTTGAGTATGATGTATAGGTGTGGTGATAGGTATCTATATGTTGGTGTCAAGCATGCCTGTGAGTCTTATACTATGATTGTTGTGACTATGTTATGTATTGTCCATGCTTAATATGATGTTTATTAATGTTGAACAAAGCTTATAGAAGTATTCTTGGTAATTGAACATTGTAGAACATTGGCTCAAGCTGAGAATTATGTTGTGAAGTGATTGTGTAAATGAGAAGAGATTTATGATATTGTTTCCTTTGCCGGGATGTTATTACTTATGATATTGTTTACTTTGTCGGGATATTATTGTTACACTATTGTTCCCTTTTCAGGACTCTATTGTGATTTTATTTATTCCCTTGCCTGAATTGCTTGTGATTGATTCTTGGGTAAGAAAGAGTGGAAAACGGGAAGGGTGATGCCGTGCGTAATATTTGTGAGTGAGTGTTGATGCATGAAGGGTGATTCCATGCCGATATTGTGAATGTAAAAGCATGAAGGGTGATGTCGTTCCACGATATGAGTGATAATGCACGAAGGATAATGACGTGCCATGATTATGTGAGGTAAAAGCACAAAGGGTGATGCCTTGCTGAATCTATTGATTCTTATGGTGAGAACGAGAGTACAAGCACGAAGGGTGATGCCGTGCACTTGTTAGTGTTTCTCTTATTCTTTCTTATAATTGAATTATGGTGTTCTTTATGCTTCTCTATTGAAATTCTATTAGTACTTGATATTCCCCGCAGCATGTTCCCCTTTCCCATCTTTAACTACTAGTTTTTGTTGTTATTATTTGTTGTATATGATTTAGCTGCACAGATTTACTTGGTAGTCTTGTCCTAGCCTCATCACTACTTCGCCGAGGTTAGGCTCGACACTTACCAATACATGGGGTCGGTTGTGCTGATTGTCGCACCCTCTTTTTCCTTTTTGATGGAGCCCGGGTTTCGACATTCATGGGGGTAATAACTTATTTCCTTCTAGGAATTGGTTATTTGAAGATTCACCACATAACGGGTTGTGGTGCATTAGAGCACCTAAAGCGATTAACTCTAGGATTGGTTTGCATTACCAGAAATTAGGGTAAGGGCTCGAAATGACCTCGAGGGGAAGGTGTTAGGCACCCCTCTTGGTCCACAACTGTGGGTCTCGGCCGAACTTATACTTACGAATTAGTCCATTAACAAATAAATAGTTGAATCAAATAGTCTGCAAGTAAAGCACATTGGACATTGTGTAACTCAAATAATAAGGCAAAGATTTTGAACAAGTTGTATACATATGAAACAAAGTTTTAAACAAAGGGAATTTTGGGAAAGGAGGAGTCATAGGTTGGTTAGCCTATAGGATCACCCCACACAATGTCTGGTAAACACTCCTTAATGAGGGGCTACACATGACATTAGCGCGTAGTCATCATATCCCATATCTACCCTTCCCACCCTCTTAGTGGTTATTAATACGAGTGTTGGTTAGCGATCTCTATTGCATGCTATTACCCATCCCTTCTTAATGGTCCTGGAGGAAATTTAGGACCTCTACTATCACGACCCCAATTCGCTCTCTATGAACATGTCGTGATGGCACGTAGTCCCTACGACTAGGTAAGCCTAACAATGCGAAAATATTATAACTTGCGGAATAATTAATTAAACTAAGCAAAAATAGAAGGAAAATTGTATGTGAGTGTCATTTGGCATATACACTCAAACGCGAAAGTCTACAATATCACCCCGAAACCCGAAAACTCACGGGAAACACAGGCTAATAGAAATGTAATATATTGCTCTAAACTCCAGAAAAGTCTACATCAAGGTACGAAAGAAGTCTAAACGCTACAAGATAGAGTAAGAAGGAGACTCTTCGGTCTGCGGACGCTGCATATGTACCTCAAAGTCTCTGTAGCTCTCCCTACCTCAAGGATAGTGTGCCTGAGTGAGGGTACCTGGATCTGCATATGAAAAACATGCGCAGAAAGGGCATGAGTACACCATAGCGGTACTCAGTAAGTGCCAAGCCTAACCTCGGTTGAGTAGTGACGAGGAAGGTCAGGGCCCTACTGAGATAAAATATAATATTAAACTTTGCAACAACATAAAAATAAATAGAAATAACTAATAAAATGATGAAGTAAGACAAGTTATACTAAGCAACAATAACACGCAGAAAATACGGTAAACACAAAGTGAAACAGCTCAATATCAGTACCAATAACGAGGATCTCCTAGGATATCGTCCTATAGTCTTTGTCATCAACTGTCTGATGAGCTCCCAGGATATCGTGCCGTAGTCCATCATATGAGAATATCCGAAGGATCTCCCGGGATACCGTCCCGTAGTCCAACTATCAATGTGCGGGGGGGTCTACCGGGAATCTAACCCATAGTCCCAAAGTGAATGTGCAGGGGGATCTACTGGGAATCTAACCCGTAGTCCCAAACTAAACAAACAAGGGGGGACCTACCGGAATTCCACATCCGTAGTCTCAATGTAAATGCGCAACCACAACCAAATGATATTTAGGAATGAAGTACGAGAATACAAACAATAGGTAGTACTAGCCTAACATGTTTCACATAGTACATTTAAGGCAACTTAAACAAATAGGCAATTTAAATCAACCAAACATGCCTTTCTAATCTAACACAGGTTATAATTGCAAGTAGAATAAAGCATATTCGAAAGAAACTCATTCTCAATATCTTAAGTAAAAATCGGGATTTCAATAATTAGCTCGAGTACGCGCTCGTCACCTCACGTACAAGGCATTCAATTACCAGATATCATATCCAAAGGGAAAGGTCCCCCCCCCACACACACACACAAGGTTAGACAAGCTACTTACCTCAACCAGCTCCAAAAATCAACTTGAAATTACTCTTTTGCCATGAGTATCCGGCTCCAAATGGCCCAAATCTATTCATTTCAATTACATCTCGTAAATAACATCTCAAGCAACTAATTCTACTACTTAATTTACAGCTAAGATGCAAATTTAGGTAAAATAACCAAAATTCCCTTCATGCCAACGTGGTCAAAACCCGAGGTTCGAACCAAAATCCGGTTACCCATTCCCCCACGAACCCAAATATATGATTTGTTTTGGAATCGGACATCAAATTGAGGTCCAAATCCCCAATTTTAGAAAAACCTAGGTTCCACCCCAAACCCCCAATTTCACCCATAAAATTCATTGATTTTAAGTGGAAAACATTTTAAATGATGTAGATGATTGAAGGAATTAAGTAAATATCGACTTACAAATGATTTGGAAGAAGTTTTGTCCTTGAAAAATTGCCTATGGGGTTTGGGTCTTGAAAGAATGGTGAAAAAGGGTGGAAATTCAACTAAGTATAAAAATTGTTGGGTCTCTGATGTCGCATTTGCGAACTGGAGTTTGCAATTGCGAACCCTGACCAAATATGGTAATTGCGAAGCTGGATTCGCATTTGCGAACCCTTACTATTCTGCCAGAATTCGCCTTTGCGAACGTATAGATCGCATTTGCGATCAGCCTAGTTTCGCTTTTGCAAGCACAAGGATTGCATTTGCGATTAGTGCCCAGAAATCCCTCATTCGCATTTGCGAGGAATTGAATCGCATTTGCGATCTTTTGCCCGAGCCCAAGGCTTCGCAATTGCGATGCAGAGCTTGAATTTGCGAGCTCGCAATTGCGAGTCTCATCTTCGCAAAAGCGAAGATCACAGAAGGAAAAATACCAGATTTTTTACAAGTTCAAAAATGCAATCCGACACCTATCCAAAACTCACCCGAGCCCTCGGGGCTCCAAAACAAATATGCACACAACCTCAAAAACATCCTACGGACTTATTCGTGCGATCAAATCGCCAAAATAACATCATATACATTGAATCAAGCCTCAAAACTCAAGATTTCTTCCAAAATTTTATAAAACATCAAATTCCCATTTTACATCTAAAACACGTCAAACGACATCCGTTTTCAACCAAACTTTACAAAAAAGTGCTTAAATCATATATAAGACTTGTACCGGGCACCGGAACGAAAAATGGACCCGATACCATAGTCTTCTAATCAAATTTCATTTCCAATTTCCTTACTTATTTCGAGAAAACAATTTCACACAAAAATTCATTTCTCACACGTGAGACCTCGGAATTTGATTCCGGGCATACGCCCAAGTCCCATATTTTCCTATGGACCCTCCGGGACAGTCAAATCACGGGTCTAGGTCCGTTTACCTAAAAAGTTGACCGGAGTCAAATTCATTCAACTTAATATCAAAATTTAGCATTTTTCTCACTGAATTCATATCTAAGCCTTCCGGCTATGCGTCTGGACTGTGCATACAAATCGAGGCAACCCTAGATGAGGTTTTCAAGGCCTCGAAAGTATAGAATGGGAGGGATCATCACATCCTCCACTACTAAAATAACCGTTTGTCCTCGAACGAACAAAAGAAAGAAGTAACTGAGTAGGGGAAAAGATGGGGATAACGGCTCCACATATCAGAAACAGGTCGATGCCTCAAGAGGCTGACCTCTCCATTGGACACGAACAGAAGGAAAACTCTTGGATCTGAACTGACGAACCTGCCGGTCTAGAATAGCTACCGGTTCCTTCTCATAGGACAAGTCCTTGTCCAACTAGACCAATGCTGAAATCTAACACGTGGGCTGGATCGTCGTGATACCTCCAAAGCATGGATACATGAAAAACTGGATGCACGACTGATAAGCTAGGCGGCAATGCGAGTCTATAAGCCGCCTCTCCCACTCGATCAAGAATCTCAAACGGACCAATGTACCTAGGGCTAAGCTTGCCCTTCTTTCAAAATTGCATCACGCCCTTCATAGGCGATACTCGGAGCAATACCTGCTCACCAACCATAAATGCTACATCTCGAACCTTGCAATCTGCATAACTCTTCTGCCTAGAGTGAGCTGAACAAAGCCTATCCTAAATGATCTTGACCTTGTCCAAGGCCTCCTGAACCAAATTCGTACCTAAGAACTGAGCATCCCCCGGCTCAAACCATCCAACCGGAGATCTACACCTCCTACCATATAAAGCCTCATACGGTGCCATCTGATTGTTGGAATGATAACTATTGTTTTAGGCTAACTTAGCTAATGGCAAGAACTGATCCCAAGACCCTCCAAACTCAATAACACACGCACAGAGCATATCATCAAGAATCTGTATGGTGCGCTCGGATTGTCCGTCTGTCTGGGGGTGAAATGTTATGCTCAACTCCACTCGAGTACCTAGCTCCTGCTGCATGGCTCTCCAGAACCACGATGTAAACTGAGTACCTCTGTCTGAAATAATAGAAACTTGAATACAATGCAGACGGACGATCTCCCGGATATAAATCTCTGCCAACCGCTTTGATGAATAAGTGGTACACACAGGAATGAAATGAGCAGACTTAGTCAGTCGGTCCACAATAACCCAAATGGCATCAAAATTCTTCAAGGTCTATGGGAGTCCAGATACAAAGTCCATGGTGATGCGCTCCCACTTCCACTCCGGAATCTCTATTTGCTAAGCAACCCACCCGGTCGTTGGTGCTCATACTTCACTTGCTGGCAGTTGAGACACCTAGACATATACCCAACTATATCTTTCTTCATCCGCCTCCACCAATAGTGCTGCCTCAAGTCCTGATACATTTTTGCGGCACCTAGATGGATGGAATACTGTGAACTATGGGCCTCTACTAAAATCAACTCTCGAAGCTCATCAACATTGGGCACACAAATCCGGCCCTGCATCCTTAATACCCCGTCATCTGCGATGGTCACATCTCTGGCATCTCCACACTAAACCTTGTCCTTAAGGACAAGCAATTGGGGGTCTTCATACTGCTGCTCCCTGATACGATCAAATAAGGAAGACTGAGAAACCACACAAGCTAGAACCTGACTGGGCTCCGAAAGATCCAATCTCACAAATCGGTTGGCTAAGGCCTGCACATCCATCGCCATAGGCCTCTTTGAAGCTGGTAAATATGCCAA
Source organism: Nicotiana glauca (assembly GCA_026770625.1). Lineage (NCBI taxonomy): Eukaryota > Viridiplantae > Streptophyta > Magnoliopsida > Solanales > Solanaceae > Nicotiana > Nicotiana glauca. Next base: position 16,540 of record MU765829.1, on the reverse strand, counting down.
ACTCCCCAAACTCTCCGCCCGGCGACTCAAGGCATCCGCCACCACATTGGCCTTGCCCGGGTGACACAGAATAGTGATATCATAATGCTTCAGCAACTCTAACCACCTCCTCTGACGCATATTTAGATCCTTTTGCTTGACCAAATGCTGAAAATTCCCGTGGTCAGTATAGATCTCACAAGGCACACCGTACAAATAATGATGCCAGATCTTCAAGGCATGAACAATAGCAGCTAAGTCAAAGTCATGGACAGAGTAGTTGTTCTCATGTATCTTCAATTGTCTGGATGCGTAGGCAATCACTATACCATCCTACATCAACACCGCTCCAAGGCCAACTCTCGAGGAATCACAATAGACAGTATAAGACCCCGAACTGGTAGGTAATATCAAAATTGGGGTTGTAGTCAAAGCTTTCTTGAGCTTCTAAAAGTTCGCCTCACAGTCCTCTATCAACTGAAATGGGGCACCCTTTTGGGTCAATCTAGTCATAGGGGCCGCAATCGATGAAAATCCCTCCACAAATCGACGGTAGTAGCCCGCCAAGCCAAGGAAACTGCAAATCTATGTAGGTGATGAGGGTCTAGGCCAACTCTACACTGCCTCTACCTTCTTCAGATCCACCGAATGTCGTCAATCGATACCACGTGGCCTAAGAATGCCACGGAACTCAACCAAAGCTCACATTTTGAGAACTTTGCATATAACTTCTTCTCTCTTAGGGTCTGAAGCACGGTCCTCAGGTGCTGCTTATGATCTTCCTACTCTGGGAATACACCAGAATATCATCAATAAAAATAATAAAAAACGAGTCGAGATATGGTCCGAACACACTGTGCATCAAATGCATAAAAGCTGTTGGGGCATTGGTCAGCCCAAATGACATAACGAGGAACTCGTAATGACCATACCAAGTCCTGAAGGCAGTCTTCGGGATATCTAACTCCCAAATCTTCAACTGATGGTAATCTGAGCGCAAGTCAATCTTAGAAAACACATGTGCGCCCTGAAGCTGGTCAAACAGGTCCTCAATACGAGGCAAAGGATAATAGTTCTTCACTGTAGCCTTGTTCAACTGGCGATAATAGATACACATACACATAGAACCATCATTTTTCTTCACAAACAAGACAGGAGCACCCCAAGGTGAAATACTAGGGCGAATAAAACCCTTATCAAGCAATTCCTGCAATTGATCCTGCAATTCCTTCAACTCAGGATGAGACATACGATACGGAGGAATGGAAATGGGCTGAGTGCCCAGCAACAGATCAATGCCAAAATCAATGTCTCTATCAGGCGGTATGCCTGGAAGATCGGCTAGAAACACATCGGGATAATCCCGTACCACTGGGACTGAATCAACAGAAGGGGTATCACCACTGACATCAACCATATGCTGAGCTTTAAGAAAAGAGATAACTCTACTGGGAGTGTGATTTAAAGTACCACTCCACTCAATATGTGTAATACCTGGCATAGCCAGCGTCCCAGTCTTGGCGTGACAATCAAGAATAGAAAAATGGGGAGACAACCAATCCATGCCCAAAATAATGTCAAAATCAACCATACCGAGTAACAATAAATCCACTCTGGTCTCAAAACCACGAATAGTAAACAAACATGACTAATAAATACGGTTCACAACAAGAGAATCCCCCACAGGAGTAGAAACATAAACGGGGGAACTCAAAGAATCCCGAGGCACACCCAAATGCAGAACAAAGTAAGAAGACACATAAGAATAAGTAGAGCCTAGATTGAATAGAACTAATGCCTCTCTGTGACAAACTAGTATAATACCTGTGATGATGGAATCGGAGGCAACAGCCTCGGTACGAGCAAGAATAGCATAATATCTGGCCCGGCCCCTCTCTCGAGGGAGACCTCTATCTCCTCGACCTCCGCCCCTAGCCGGCTGGACAAATGGTGTAGCAACTGTAGATGTGATCATGGCTTGAGAACTCTGCTGAGCACGCTGTGGCTGAGAAGTCTGTGAAGATGCACCCCTACCAAGTCTGGGGCAGTCTCTAACCATATGGAGTGTATCACCACACTCAAAACAAGCTTTGGGAGTACGCGGTGGCTGTGACTGACTAGGGCCAGTTCTACTGGACTGACCTCTGTAAGCACCCCGCATAGGAGGCGCGCTAGAAACTGGAGGTGCATAGTAAGGCTCCTGAGGTGTAGGCGTACCTGGAGCACTGTTGGCTGCTGGAAGAGCTGAATGAACGGGGAGAACCACAAAACCCCTACCATGTTGACCCGCTACTGGGGTACAGGCACCAGAGTAGTGGTCCAACTCTCGGGACCTCTTGGCCTCTCTCTCCACTCGCTCTCAGCGAGCATACCCTCGATCCTCCTAGCAATGCTCACTACCTACTGATAAGGAATGTCCATCTCCAACTCTCGAGCCATGCTAGATCTTATGGGTGGGATAAGACCCTCAATGAGCCTGCGAACTCTCTCGCGGATTGTAGCAACCAAGGTCGGTGCATGCCTGGTCAACCCGGTATAACGGATAGCATACTCCGAAACGGTCATAGCACCCTGGCTCAAATGCTCAAACTCTACGCGCCATGCATCCCTAATACTCTGGGGGACAAACTCTCTCATAAACATATCCGAGAACTGGGTCCAAGTCAGTGAAGCAGCCTCGACTGGACTGTCTATCTCATAAGTGCGCCACCAATCATAGGCGGCTCCTCGAAGCTGAAAAGCAGTGAAAGAAACCCTGCTGGACTCCGCTATGCCCATAGTGCGAAAAATACGGTGACACTCCACTAGAAATCCCAAGGCATCGTCTGATGATAATCCATTGAATACTGGGGGATTATACTTCTTGAACCTCTCAAGTCTCCGCTGCTCATCCTCTGAAGCAGCTGACCCGTCCTCGGGCTGAACTGGTGTTGCAGGCGGTGCGAGAATAATCTCGGGAGACTGCTCAACCTGCACTCGCTGATCAAGAGTGTGGATGGCGGGAGTCTGTGCTCCTCCTCGGCCTGGGATGTGGCTCCAGCAAGGGGAAGCAACCCTGCCTGAGCCAAGGTGGTGTACATACTCATGAACTGAGCCAAGGTGGTGTACATACTCATGAACTGAGCCAAAGTCTCCTAAAGATCTGGAGTAGTAATGGCAGTAGTAGGTGTGCCAGGTGCCTGGGCTCCAGTTGGATCAACTGGTGGTGCCTCGGCAGCAGCTTACGCAGGTGCTCTAGCTGCACTATGTGCACGTCCTCGACCTCTGCCGCGGCACCGACCTCTGACGGCTGCAGTAGTGGCACGGGTTCCTGATCACCTCGAGTAGCACGTGTCCTCACCATCTGTGAGAGAATAGAAGATAGAAGTTTAGAATTGATGTCAAAAATACCACACGACAAGGAAATCAAATGAAATGAAGATTTTTCCTAAATAGTTACATAGCCTATAGTAGATAAGTACAGACGTCTCCGTACTGATCAGCGAGACTCTAATAAACCGGCCTGTGCTCCGTGACTCCTATGAACCTAAAGCTCTGATACCAACTTGTCACGACCCCAGTTTGCCCTTCGTGAACATGTCGTGATAGCACCTAGTCCATATAACTAGGTAAGACTAACAATGTGAAAATAATATAACTTGCGGAACAATTAGTTAAACTAAGCAAAAATAGAAGGAAAACTGTATATGAGTGCCACTTGGCATATACACTCAAACGCGGAAGTCTACAATATCACCCCAAACCCGAAAACTCACGGGAAACAAAGGCTAATAGAAATGTAATACATTGCTCTAAACTACAGAAAAGTCTACATCAAGGTACGAAAGAAGTCTAAACGCTACAAGATAGAGCAAGAAGGAGACTCTTCGGTCTGCGGATGCTGCAGATGTACCTCAAAGTCTCCGTAGCGCTCCCTACCTCAAGGATAGTGCACCTGAGTGAGGGTACCTGGATCTGCACATGAAAAACATGCGCAGAAAGGGCATGAGTACACCAAAGCAGTACTCAGTAAGTGCCAAGCCTAACCTCGGTTGAGTACTGACGAGGAAGGTCAGGTCCCTACTCAGATAAAATATAATATTAAACCTTGTAACAATATAAAAATAAATAGAAATAAGTAATAAAATTATGAAGTAAGACAAGTTAAACGAAGCAATAATAACACGCAGAAAATAAGGTAAACATAAAGTGAAACAGCTTAATATCAGTATCAATAACGAGGATCTCCCATGATACCGTCCTATAGTCTGTTTCATCAACTGTCCAGGAGCTCCCGGGATACCGTCCCGTAGTCCATCATATGAGAATATCTGAAGGATCTCCCCGTATACCATCCCGTAGTCCAACTATCAATGTGCCAGGGGGATCTATCGGGAATCCCACCCGTAGTCCCAAAGTAAATATGCAGGGGGATTGTCACACCTCCTTTTTTCGCTACTACACCCCATGAAGGGTATAATAAAAGGAGTTTTTCTACTTAAAGGACAATCAAAATGGGATTGGTTTATTTAAAAGATTCAGAGTCGCCACTTGGGAGATTTATGGTATCCCAAGTCACCGATTTGAATCCCGAATCGAGGAAAGGGTTTGACTTTGTATTACAGTTGCGAACCAGAAATCCGAGTAAGGAATTCTGTTAACTCGGGAGAAGGGAATAGGCATTCCTGAGTTTCGTGGTTCTAGCACGGTCGCTCAACTGTTATATTTGGCTAAAATCTTATTTTAATACATGTTAAAACCTATAGTGCAATTTTAGAATTATTTACCGCTTTTGGTCAATTGTTAAGAAAATGAATGTCGTTTAAGAACGTGTTTTTGGATCACGTCACATGAAATGCACTCGGATCCTCGACACATTCTTATTCAACGTTTTGGGATATGGATTTGGGTTGCATGAAATGCACACCCGTATTTTAGAAGGTAAAATTATTAAAAATGCGCCTAAAGTGGCGCACGTGTTATTCTCTTTGCGGGAAGGCCGTGAAATTCGCTAAACGGCCCATCCCGAATTCTAAGTATTTTAATACAGACATGTATTGAGGGCCCCGCAATTATGCATTTTATTTGGCGAGGCTCATCTCATTTATTACTTAAAAAGCATACCTAAAGCAATCTATAATTTTCTACTTAATTTGTCTCTACTAATAAAGAAAAAGCCTTAACTAATTATTATTGTTTAAGCACCATTATACCTAGGTCCATGATTCTCATTCAACAATTCCTTTAGGCCTCAAACTTAGCCCAGTAAGAGCAGAACACAATTAAATTCAAATGGGGCTTCAAACGGACGCCTGTGGGCCCAAAGTTATCAATCAGATTTAACAATGGGCAAGTACCATTCATTCAAGTCGACGCCTAGTTTAACATTCAATTGGCAAATAAAACTGGTACTGATTTCCATCTCAAACTGTTATGCAAGTAGTTTCAAACCTTATTGAACCTAATCATCTCACTAAAGTCCAAGGAAAGCAATTTGATACATAATTCAATTAGATTTGATTTTAAATTCTAAAGCTCAGATTTTTTTTATCTACCGATGAATTACTAAATATTACTAAAGGTGACAATTAAACTGGAACATGATTCGAAATCGACAATAAAAGCAGCTTGATTATATGACTTCGTTTAACACTATATTTGAATAGATTTTACACTATTTTCGGGTTACTTCGAACTAACATTAATCACTCAAGTGACTCACGATTTCATAACAGAACTACTGAATAGCAGATTGAAACAGAAAACCATTTGAACCTATTTTTATAACTACTGAAAACGAATCAAATGTTAACTCTCACGAACCTGAAAGGTACAGTCTATAAATTCCAGTATAGTCCATACGAATCAAAATGTCCTAACAGTCTAAAAGCAGTCCCAATTAAATAGGTATAATACAAACAAACTAACTAAAGCTATATAACTACACATCATTTGCTAGACTACAACTATAAGATCCAAAGGAGCATAGATCTGGAAAGATGATTTCATTTCATTCCAATTTGAGGCTACATCGGTGTGAATTCAAGCGTGTACCTGGGATTGGAAATTAAGAAGAAGGAGAGATCAGAAATTGAGACAACAGATAGCAGCAACCCAGGAATGAGTTCAAAATCCAGTAATAGATCAATCAACACAGCAATTTCAGGAACAAGTTTAAAAACCCAGTGATAGATCAACAAAGCAACAATTTATACCAATGAAGCATCCCAAAACAAACTTGAACACACTCACAGCAGCTCAAAACTGACCCAGAGACATCCTAATACCTTCAGTGACTAAAATTCGCACTAGGAAAGGAGAATCAACAACTGAAACTCAAACTTGAACCAATGACACTTCAATGCAACAGTTTTTGGATTTTTGTAACTTTTTTGTATTTTTTTGGAGATTTTCAAATGAGAAAAGAAAATCTCGAATTCCAGATCTGGTTTCTAATCTGAAATTCAATTTTTTAGTTTTTATACTTAGGAATTTTTGGGGGGATTTTTCTGGAGGTCCAAACTTGCAAATGAAGGCACTAAGGTTGCCTCATATAGGCAAAGCTAAGAGGCTTCTCAGATTTTGATTTACTCCTACCGTCCCTCTTTTTATTTCAGTTTAATCCTCTACTTATTAACTTGTTCCTCAAGTTAGTACACTATGTTTCCTAAAATTCTATCTTGAACCCCATTCTAGAGTGTTCTAGATCTTCTTATTTCAGTTTTAACAGATTTTCTACCCCATGAGTTACCTGACTTACTCCTTTTATTCCACTGAAATTACTAACTGTGGATTCAGAGAGAGGGTAAGGAGAGGAGAAAGGGGTGTATTTTTGGGGTGGTTTGGAGATGGGCTGCCGACGGCGATGATTTTCGGCCGGCAGCGTGGGGCGGCATTACACAGGGTCAATTGGGGGTGAATGGAGATGATGAGTTGGGAGTAGGGAAAATCCGACCATTATATATTATTTGGTCCTCGATTCCTAGTCGCTGATCTAATCAACCTCGACGGCCAGGATTGAAAGTAAAAGAAACGATGTCGTTTGGGATAATCTCTTAGCCAGACTGGGTCGGGGGAATGGGTTGGACCATTTGAACGTGTTTGGGTGTATATTTGGGCTGGGATACTCAAATAAAATAAGCCAAATTCGGACAGCCTTCTTTTCTTTAATGTTTTTTGTTTTCTTTTCATTTTGTATTTACTTTTTATTCATTATCTAAATTTTCTGATTTTTATGAAATGCAAAATTAAAAATCAAAAACCAAATTAACACTAAAAATTATATTTCCTAATTTTCCATTAAACTAACTCCTAATTTAAACATAAACTAAGACAAATTTAAACTAAAATGCAAAAGGACCATTTTTGTTATTTTCTTTATATTCTTTTAAGTAACTTAACTACTAATTAATCCTAAAATGTGAAATTAAAACCTAAACAAATGCCAAATGTATTTTCTTTTATATTTTTCATATGAATTAAAATGCACAAATAAAACGCGAACAATTAACAGAAAAATAACACAAAATTTACAAAATTGTAAAATAATGAAAGAAATTATTTTGTTTGAATTTTTGGGAATAATTCATATGGGGAAAAAATCACGTGCTCACAGCTGCCCCTCTTTGCTCAGTAACTCGCAGAGTTCCTTGCAAAGATAAGTGAGCGGATATGAGCGATTTTTGCCCGTTCGAATACTCTGTGCGAAGCATTTTTGAAAATTGTCTGACCGAACCCTGCTTCAAAGGTTGCCTACATATCCTTGGCTATAAAGGAATCAGGTCAGTATAATTCTGGAAGGTTTGGTAGCTGGGACTACCAGGAACTGTGATTTCACTGCAATTGTTGTTGTTACTGCTTGCCGACCTCCCTTATTACATCGTGTCAAAATAAAAGAAGCTAGCCTAAGCTATGATCTATGAATTACAAAAAGGGTCCTATCTATGTCTTCAAACTTGCTCTTGTGTTGCCTTGAACTTGTATCCTCCCGATGGGATTCTGACGTTATGATTGGAGATGTTTTGCTATTCCTCCGAGTGATGCTTGACTACTGACATTTGAAATATATGCCTCTATTCTATAGGCGGGCTCCTGATTGCTGACACTTGAAAAGTATTCCTTTGTTCTCTGGGTGGGCTCCTGACTGCAATAATATAGACAAACAAAGAAAATTTCTGCCCCAGTTTGGTGGTTGGGCACATCATGTTATCAAATATTAAAAATTAAAAGCTAAATTTGAATTTTACTTCCCTTGTTCTCTAGGTGGGCGCCTGATTGCTGAACTTGAAATGTATTCCCTTGTTCTCCAGGTGGGCTCCTGATTGCTGAACTTGAAAAGCATTCCCTTGTTCTCTAGGTGGGCTCCTGATTGCTAATCTTGAAAAGTATTCCCTTGTTCTCCAGGTGGGCTTCTAACTGCAACAAAATAGACAAACGAAGAAAATTTTCTGCCCCAGTTTGGTGGCTGGGCAAATCATGTTATCAAATATTAAAAATTAAAAGCTAAAATTTGAATTGTACTTCCCTTGTTCTCCAGGTGGGCACTTGATTGCTGAACTTGAAATGTATTCCCTTGTTTTCCAGGTGGGCTCTTGATTGCTGAACTTGAAAAGTATTCCCTTGTTCTCCAGGTGGGCTCCTAACTGCAACAAAATAGACAAACAAAGAAAATTTTCTGCACCAGTTTGGTGGCTGGGTATAGCATGTTATCAAATATTGAAAATTAAAAGCTAAAATTTGAATTGTACTTCCCTTGTTCTCCAGGTGGGCGCCTGATTGCTGAACTTGAAATGTATTCCCTTGTTCTCCAGATGGGCTCCTGATTGCAACAAAATAGACAAACAAAGAAAATTTCTGCCCCAGTTTGGTGGCTGGGCACATCATGTTATCAAATATTAAAAATTAAAAGCTAAAATTTAAATTGTACTTCCCTTGTTCTCCAGGTAGGCGTCTGATTGCTGAACTTGAAATGTATCCCCTTATTCTCTAGGTGGGCTCCTGATTGCTGAACTTGAAAAGTATTCCCTTGTTGTAACGACCCTAGTTCACCAATTGTGAACACGTCATGACGGCACCTAGTCTTCGCGACCAGGTAAGCCTAACACCTTGCAGAAGTAATAACAATTTCGAAATTTATAATCAAAACTAAATAACATGAGTAACGTATACAGTTGCCGCCTGGCACATACACTTTAATACCAATTACTGAAGTAACCTCCAAGACCCGGAAACCTACAGGCAACACAGGCTATGAGAAATCTTACACCGCTCTAATCACCAGAAATGTCTATACAACCGAAACAAATGAGATGAAGCTACTATCTATGAGGAGGAGTAGAAGGAGACTCCTCGGATCTGCGGACGCGACAGATGCATACCTCAAGTCTACCAACGCCGCTCTGAAATCACCGATAATGCACTCGGTCCGAAGTACCTGGATCTGCACAACAAAAGTGTGCAGAAGAGTAGCATGAGTATACCACAGCGGTACTCAGTAAGTGCCAAGCCTAACCTCGGTTGGGTAGTGACGAGGAAAGGTTAGGGCCCTACTGAGACAGAAAAGAATAAAATAGCAAGAGATTAATATTATCGAAATCTGATGAAAACTAATGAACACAACGAAGTGATAAGACAGATCAATGAAATATAATACTGCAAGACAAAACAGAAATACAGAGTAAATATAGCAATATTACAAGAATACCGACAAGGGTTTACCAGGATACCGTCCTGTAGCCCCTTTTTCTCAACTGTTCAATGGAACTTCTCGGGATACCGTCCCGTAGTCCAAATTTCATATCAATATCAAAGAATCTCCCGGGATACCGTCCCGTAATCCAGATCTCATATCAATATCAAAGAATCTCCCAGGATACCGTCCCGTAATCCAATCATCAATGTGCAGGGGGATCTCCCGGGATACCGTCCCGTAGTCCCAAAATAAA
>MU765828.1:22123-32767 GCA_026770625.1 Nicotiana glauca | reverse complement strand
GAACTCTGGTTTTCTTTCAAAAAATCTTTTCTTTTCTTTAAAGTGTCCTAATGCACTATAATCATTAGGTGGCGACTCTTCAAATTCCGTAATCCGCTTCCTCAAAAGGGAAAAGAGTTGTTTTGTCAATAATGTCGTAAACCCGCTTTCTCCACTTAGAAAAATGGGGGCGTCGACAGGAACCTGATTGCGTTCGCGAAGAAGGTTGGCCAGGTACACTATGCGAACGCGAAGGGCCTATGCGAACGCATAGAGAAAGACTGGGGAGGGTCCAGGTTTGTTGTACGCGTTCGCGAAGGAGGGTGTGCGAACGCGTAGAAGGAAATTTCTGGGGCCTACTCTGTGCTATGCGAACGCATTGAAGCCACGCGAACGCGATGAAGGAGTGAGTCAGACCTATGTGAACGCGAAGGAGGGTTGCGTTCGCATAGAGCAAAATCTGGTCTGCAACAACTCATAATTTCTGATGCATTTTCTAAGTGTAAAACCAACCCGAACCACCTCTGAATCACTCCCGAGCCCTCGCGGCTCCGAACCAAACACACACACTAACTCAATAACATCCTACAAACTTAGTCGAGCGATCAAATCGTCGAAATAACATCAAATTCAATGAATCAAACCCCAAAATCATCATTTTTCATTTCAAAGTTCATCAACCTCTAACTTTAGATATTTAAGTCCAAACACGTCAAACGACGTCCGATTTCGACCAAATTTCACAGAAAGCGCTTAACGCATATTTAAGACCTGTACCGGGCATCGAAACCAAAATACGAGCCCGATACCTATATTTTCTAACTCATTTTCATTTTCATTTTTCCTTAATAATTCCAGAAAACAATTTAACAGAAAAATTCTTTTACTCGGGTTCTGGACCTCGGATTTTGACTCCGGCCATATGCCCGAGTCCCATATTTTTCTACGGACCCTTCGGGACCGTCAAATTATGGATCCGGGTCCGTTTACCCAAAATGTTGACCAAAGTCAACTATATCAATATTAATATAAAAATTCTTCAAATTTTTTACAGAATTCACATATTTTAACGTAAAAATCTTCTGGCTTCGCGCTCGGACTGCGCACGTAAATTGAGGCAACTAAAAGCAAGGTTTCCAAGGCCTCAAAAGCGTGGAAAAAAGGGAGAAATATGATGATGACTCTTTGGGTCGTCACACCACCCATCTCAAACACACCCGAGACAAATGGAAAGGATTTGCTCATCAAAAATCTAGCCAAAGAGCTTATAAAGTTGACTAGCAGAATTCAAGGCATTGAAGGGAGAGGAAATTGAAGGGCTGAACTACGAAGATCTTTGCATACAGCCCGATGTCAAACTGCTCGAGGGGTACAAACCTCCCAAGTTCGAGATGTTTGACGGTACAGGGGATCTGAGGGTCTACTTGAGAACATACTGTGACAAACTGGTCGGAGTGGGGAAAGACGAGAAAATCCGCATGAAGCTTTTCATGAGAAGACTGAAGGGAGATACTTTATCTTGGTACATTGGCCAAGATCCAAAGAAGTGGTCGAAATGGGTATGCATGGCGTCCGACTTTATGGACAAGTTTAGGTTCAACACGGAGAATGCACCGGATGTGTTCGACATTCAAAATCTAAAGAAGAAGCCCACACAAACCTTCCACGAGTATGCTACTCGTTGAAGGTCCGAAGCTTCCAAGGTCAGACCCGCCTTAGAAGAAGAACAAATGAACAAATTCTTCGTCCGGGCCCAAGACCCACAATATTATGAGAGGCTGATGATGATCGAGGGCCAAAAATTTTCAAACATTATCAAGCTAGGGGAAAGGATCGAAGAGGGCATCAAAAGCGGTATGGTTACTAATTTGGAGGCTTTACAAGCTACAAACAAGGCCTTACAGTCAGGTGGTGTGTCCAAGAAAAAAGACGTAGGAGCCGTAATGGTGGCACAGAGAATGAAATCTCCCATCAAATACCAAACCTACCCAATGCCTGCACTTACATACCAACCTACTCCAAACTACCAAGCACCCTCACCCTCTTACCAAACTCCACCACCCACTTATCAATCATCTCCACCACCCACATATCAGCCTACTTCTCCCAAATATTCCCAACCCGAACATATTTACCAAGCCTACAATACTCAACCAGCCCACTATCAATCCCTACCTACACGCCAAAACTTCTCTAGACCCTGACCAAACTTTGATAGAAGACCTCCAAAACAGTATACGGCTATTGCTGAACCTATCAACCAGTTGTATGAAAGACTTAAAAATACTGGTTATATCACCCGTATCCCTGCTGTAACCCTTGAGAACCCTTCTCAGTAGGTTAATCCGAATAAATCTTGTACATACCATTCCAGCATGAAAGGACACACCGTTGATGAATGCCGTTCTTTGAAAGATAAAATCCAGACTCTAATTGACAACAAGATTATTGTGGCAAAGGAACCTGCTACAAATGTCCGCAATAACCCTCTGCTAGACCACAAGGGTGCAGTCATTCACATGATTGAGATAGAGGATGATTAGAACCCCAAGGGATCGATCAGTTTGATCACAGAAGGTGACGATCCAAAGAAGCCAATAGTCACCCTTAATCCGATTGTAGTCCAGATGCAGCCTTCTGGGGATGCCGAGATAAATATGTCCATGACACTTGAATTTGAGGCACCATCCTCTGCAAAGACGCCAGTGCCGATTGAGGTCAAATTTATGTCACCAGCAAAGGCACCTACACAATTCGAAGTTGCAGTTTTACCGCCCAAGGTGTAGGCTCCGCTCGGAGTAAAGATAGTCATGCCAATTCCAGTAGCAATGCCAGCCATAACACTATTCCATACAAAGGCTATACCATGGGACTACACATCTAAGGCAAGAAGGAAAAGCAAAGTTATGTTCGAGGAAGCTGTTGCGGCACAGGGTATGATGAGAACTAGTAGAGTTTATACCCTGGAAAATCTGGCTGAGTCGAGCAAGCAGGCTTCCAGCCGGCCAACCATCACCGAGACTGGGCCCGACGATCTCTAGAGAAAGATACAAGCCAAGGAATACTCGGTCATTGAACAACTGAACAAAATACCGGTGCAAATTTCCATGCTTGCTTTGCTACAGAACTCCAATGCGCACAAAAATGCCCTGTTAAGGGTGCTGAGTAAGGCGTATGTACCGAGCAACATCATCGACGGGGAGATGGCTAATATTGTAGGCTAGGTATTGGAAAGTTACAAGATCACTTTTCATGAAGATGAGCTGCCACCAGAAGGGTTGGGTCACAACAAGGCGTTGCACATCACCGTGCAATGCAAAGATTACTTTATCACCCGAATCCTGATTGATGGAGGGTCCTATCTCAACATTTGTCTGTTGGTAACACTCAAGACATTGGGAAAGGGACTGCATGAGATCAAGGACGGGGCCATCAACATCAAAGCTTTCAATGGTTCCCAAAGGTCCACCATTAGGTAAATTAGCCTGTGTTTGAAAATGGGGCCTATTTGGTTTGATGTTGACTTTCAAGTAATAGACATGTTAGCATCTTAAAATCTATTGTGGGGATGACCATGGATAATGCCACTGGGGCTGTAGCGTCAACACTACATCAGGCAGTAAAGTTTCAGTGGAATGACTAAGAGGTGATCATCCAAGGCGACGGTAGTAATCCCATATACAGTCGCCAAACCATCCCGGCAATAGGAGACAGAAGAAAGATAGGAAGGGAGACTTATCACCACATCGAGCGGGTCAACGCCGTTGATAAAGACAAATGGTGGGACAACAAAATTGAAAAAATATTGAACTGGAGCAGATAAGAACCTGGCAAGGGACATGGCAAGAACATCCAAGGAATCGCTAAGCCTATCAAACTCAAGAAACATAGCACCACCTTTGGATTGGGATATGAGTTTAGATGGGAGGAATTCAACCACTGGTCGCCACCATGGCGCGGCCCTTACTATTCGCTGGAGCAGCCAGTACCACACTTGGAACAGACTTTCCAACTGGCCAATATTATCTATGGGTCAGAAGAAGAGGAAGCACTGGCAGCGGTGAAGAATTTGTTCCTAGAGGATGAGGACATGGATTGTTGTGTATTTCTCGAGGAGGAGGGAAAGCAAGGCCCTTCCATACAGGTTGTAAGCAAAGGAGCATGCCTCAATAACAGGACCATCATAACCACCAAAGCCCGACGAGCCTCAGGGTAGCAAGTCTGAACAAGCATCATGCACTATCTTTTATTTTTTTAACTAGTTGACTTTCCTTTCGCATTTTTAAATTTTACAATAAGATCTTCAATGTTCAAAGCAGTTATGGAATTTATCAAAGCATTTCGATTTTCCTTATAAATTAATACTCTTATTATTTTTTCTCATCACTTTACTTATACAGCATTACTATTACTTGTCTTGATGAACCAATAACTGTGACATGCAATGAGACAATGCAACAAATGGACATAGACTCAGAGGAAGATGACATACCGAAAGAGATTGTTAAGGAAGTCGAGAATTTTGAGAACATGTCTAAGTCCAACCTGGACGAGACTGAGATTGTTAATCTGGGAGATGATGAGAATGTCAAAGAAACACGAATCAGCGTTCACTTATCATCATCAGAAAAGAAGGAATACACCGAGTTTCTAAGAGAATATGAGGACATCTTTGCATGGTCGTACGATGACATGACTGGTCGGAGTACATCTAATGTGGCACACAAATTGCCAACTGATTCGACATGTCCACCGGTAAAACAGAAGCTCAGAAAGTTCAAGCCAGATATGAGTCTGAAAATCAAGGAAGAAGTCACCAAGTAAGTCAAATCCAAAGCTCTTAGGGTAGTGGAATACCCAACATGGTGATCTAACATTGTGCCAGTACCGAAGAAGGATGGAAAGGTTAGAGTCTGTTTCGACTACCGGGACCTCAACCGGGCCAGTCCGAAAGACGATTTCCCCTTACCAAACATATATATCCCGATCTATAATTGTACCAAGCATGAATTGCAATCATTTGTGGATTGTTTCACTCGCTATCATCCAATCTGGATGGATGAAGAAGATGTTGAGAAAACGACTTTCATTACGCCGTGGGGAATGTACTGCTACAAGATGATGTTGTTTGGAATTAAAGAATGCAGGGGAAACCTACATGAGGGGCATGACCACTATTTTTCATGATATGATACACAAGGAGATCGAGGTGTACGTAGATGACACCATTATTAAGTCAAAGAGGGCCACCGATCACATGGAAGACTTGAGGAAGTTCTTCAACAGATTACGGAGATACAACCTAAAGTTGAATCCAGCAAAGTATGCATTTGGGGTTCCCACTAGAAAATTACTTGGGTTTATTGTGAGTTGCCGGGAAATAGAATTGGATCTATCAAAGTTCAAGGCCATTCAAGAACTTCCATAGCCAAAGAATAAGAAGGACGTGATGAGTTTCTTAGGGAGACTCAACTATACCAGTTGGTTCATACCACAATATATAGTTATCTGTGAGCCAATCTTTAAGATGCTAAAGAAGGATGCCGCTACCAAATGGACTGATGACTGCCAAAAGCTTTCGACAGAATTAAGGAATACCTATCAACACCACCAGTCTTAGTCCTGCCTGAGCCAAGTAGACCTTTGCTACTCTACATCGCAGTATTAGATGGAGCTTTCGGCTATGTTTTGGGGAAGCATGATGAAATAGGGAGAAAGGAACGGGCCATTTACTATCTCAGCAAGAAATTCACTCCGTACGAGGCCCGCTATTCTCTGTTGGAGCGCACCTGTTGTGCTTTGACTTGGGTAGCCCAGAAGATGAGGCACTACTTCTGTGCATATACTACATATCTCATATCAAGGATGGATCCTCTAAAGTACATCTTCAGAAGCCCATGCTCACCGTCAAGCTAGCCAAGTGGCAAATCCTATTGAGCGAATTTAACATTGTCTGTGTAACTCAAAAAGCAATCAAGGGATAGGCACTAGCATATCATCTTGCCGAAAACCTCGTGGATGGAGAATACGAACCCCTAAAGACGTATTTTCCTGATAAAGAGGTATCATTCATAGGAGAAGACATTGCAGAATCCTATGATGGGTGGAGAATGTTTTTCGACGGAGCGGCAAATTTCAAAGGAGTCGGCGTGGGAGCAGTCCTAGTATCAAAAACCGGTCAGCATTATCCGGTGTTTGCCAAGCTCAGGTTCCCGTGCACCAACAACATGGCCGAGTACAAAGCCTGCATCTTAGGGATCAAGATGGCTATTGACATGAACATTCAATAATTGCTAGTGATCGGAGATTCAAATTTTGCTTATACATCAGGTACGAGGAGAATGGGTAACCAAGAACTCTAAGATACTCTCTTACCTGCATCATGTGCGGGAAATGAGAATGGGGTTCACAAAGACAAAATTTTGGCATGTTCCCAAAATTTAGAATATATTTGCCGACGCATTGGCCACCTTGTCATCTATGATACAAAATCCAGAAAAAAACTTCATTGATCCTATTCCATTATAGATCCGCGATCAGCCAGCTTACTGTGCCCATGTTGAGGGAGAAGCAGACGGAAAACCTTGGTTTCAGGATATCAAGGAATATTTTACAAAAGGAGAATACCCAGAACTTGCAGGTCCTATTCAGAAGCGCACACTTCGGAGGCTATCCAACAACTTCTTTCATAGCGGAGGAATCCTGTACTGGAAGACTCCTAATTTGGGACTACTCAGGTGTGTCGATGCAAGGGAAGCATCCAAGCTGCTAGAAGAAATCCATGTCGGGACCTGTGGTCCACATATGAACGGCTTTGTCTTAGCCAAGAAGATACTTTAGGCTGGTTACTTTTGGATGACTATGGAAACGGACTGCATCCAGTATGTCCTAAAATGCCACCGCTGTCAGGTACATGCAGACATGTTAAAGGTGTCTCCCAATGAGCTTAATGCAACAACCTCACCATGGCCTTTCGTCTCCTAGGGAATGGATGTCATTGGACCAATCAAGCCCGCCGCTTCCAACGGACACAGATTTATCCTGGTAGCAATCGACTATTTCACCAAGTGGGTCGAAGCATCATCTTTCAGAGCAGTAACTAAGAAAGGCGTGGCAGACTTTGTCCGCGACCGTATTTTTTGTCGATTCAGGATTCCATAATAAATAATCACTGATAATGTCTCCAACCTCAACAATGACTTAATGAATGTTATGTGTGAAACCTTCAAGATAAAACAGAAGAATTCTATAGCCTACAGGCCTCAAATAAATGGAGTTGTGGAAGCCGCCAATAAGAATATTAAGAAGATACTAAGGAAAATGGTAGAGAAGCATATGCAGTGGCATGAAAAGCTATCATTTGCTTTATTGGGGTATCGTACCACTGTTCTCACATCGACTGGGGCAACCCCCTACATACTGGTTTATGGTACAGAAGTCGTCATTCCTGCCGAAGTAGAAATTCCTTCCTTAAGAATCATACAGGAAGCTGAGCTTGACGATGTAGAGTCATTACGAGAAGCTAGCTCTTATAGATGAAAAAAGAATGAATGCAGTTTGCCACGGTCAGCTTTATCAGAATAGAATGTCCGGAGCCTTCAACAAGAGAGTCAAGCCGAGACAGTTCACACCGGGGCAGCTTGTATTAAAGAAAATTTTCCCACATCAAGATGAAGCCAATAGGAAATTTTCTCCCAACTGGTAAGGTCCATACATGGTTCATCGGGTTCTGACAGGACAATACCTTATACTTGCAGAAATGGATGGAGAAGTTTGGCCGAAACAGATTAATTCAGATGCAGTCAAGCACTATTATGTGTAATCTTTATGCTTTCCTATATGATGTAAAATTGAACTACGTCTTACCTGATTCCCGTTTAAGAGGGGATACGCAGGCAACCTTATGGTTTCGGTCACAATTCAATAAAATTTTCATTTCCCCCCGAAATTGGAAACTGGGGAAAAATTTTGAGGAGGACCCTCAAAATTCCGAAGTGATTTCAGCCAATCATCGCAAGCAGACGTCAGAAGCATCAACCCGTTAAACTGGGGCAGAATTTTGAGGAGGACCCTCAAAATTCCGTAACAAGAGAGGTTGCAGTGTCTTGAGCCATGTCACAGTTGTCGGTTCATCTAAAGTTATTTCTTAAATATACACTTATGCCATATTTTACAAATTCAATGAATGTTTATTATCGAAATCGCCTTGTTCAGCAACGCTACCCCCCAATGATACATACCGTATCACCAGATCAAAGGCGAACATGTCAAGCAGAGCCAGCATGGATACGAACTAACCTCCCCCCTCTATAAAACTTACGATTTTTCTTTGGATGTAGGTACTGGGATTGCGAAAGCAGCAGGCATGCTATATACTCGCGAGACAAACATTGTTCAGAAATACGATTCTCAGCATTATCGCACTTACTAACATTTTCCATCCACGCACGTCAGAGATATTCCATGTGTCACAATGTCCCTAGCAGTCACGATACTGCAATCTGCTATCAGCTAAAAATGCTTTATTACCATTTGCCTTTTTATTTCTTGCATAAGGCTACCATCTGCCTTCCAAGACTAAACGTTGTCTCCATCTTCATTTCCTACATTGTATAAGGCTACCATTCTGCATTCCGAGACTAAACACAATCTTCGTCTGCATTTTTTGCATTGCATAAGGCTACCATTCTGCCTTCCAAGACTAAACACTATCTCCATCTGCATTTTATGCATTTCATAAGGCTACCATTCTGCCATCTAAGACTAAACACTATCTCCATCTGTATTTTTGCATTGCATAAGGCTACCATTCTGCCTTCCGAGACTAAACGCTGTCTCTATCTGCATTTTTGCATTGCATAAGGCTACCATTCTACCTTCCAAGACTAAACGTTGTCTCTATCTACATTTTTGCAATGCATAAAGCTACCATTTTGCCTTCCGAGACTAACACTATCTTTGTCTGCATCTGCATGGCTAAAATATTGCCACCTCATTTACGCTTGCATGGCTGAAAGATCGCCACTTTATTTACGCTTGCATGGCTAAAAAATCACCACTTTATTTACGCTTGCATGGATGAAAGATCGCCACCTTATCTATATTTTGCATGGCTGAAAGATCGCCACCATATCTATATTTTGCATGGCTGAAAGATCGCCACCTTATCTACATTCTACATGGCTGAAAGATCACCACTTTATTTTCACTTGCATGGCTGAAAGATCGCCGCTTTATTTTTACATTCATCATGGGCTGAAATATCGCCACTTCATTTAAACTTGCATGGCTGAAAGATCGCCATCTACTGCATTTCATGGGCTGAAAGATCGCCAAATTATCTGAGGGCATCATTGTTCGGAGGCACCATTTACATAGCCCGAGAACACTATGTCATGGCCTGAAGATCCCTTTAATATTTCGCATATCATTATTCAAAGGAATCATGGTTCGGAGGCATCATTATCATAGCCCGAGAGCATCATTTCATGCCCTGTGAATCCTTTATTATACGCGTCATGGCCCCGGACATGATGGTTTGAGGACGTCATCCTAACCGCCAAAGACAACATTCATGGTCCGACAGGAAATTGCATCATGTTTAAATTTATGCACAATATATGATTGTGTTACTTATTCACAGGTAAAACCAACGAGCAACGGCTATCTCAGCAGGAGCAATCCCACTCCAGTTCCCGCAGCCCTATTAGACCTTAACCATTTATTCCAACCTGAATATTGCGTAAGTTCTTGAAAGGTCTCCATCGGCATATTCTGCTGACGGATCCTGAACTACATATGGCATGATTCCTGTAAGACCAAGGATATGTAGGTAGCTCAGAAAACAGGACACGGCCTATGTGTCTTCAAACCGTTCCGCTCGGTTAAAATTGGCCATCATATCTTTACCCTACAACTCTTTCATCCTTCCGGGGTAAAGAGAGCCAGCTGTTGATACTCAATTTTTTTTCTGTATTTTCAAATATGAAAAATAGCTTCAAAATAGTCTATATATGCATATATAAGCATATCCCAAGGTTTCATTATTTTTCTTTAATTTTTTCAAATATTTTTAAATCAATTTACTACCCTACTTTATCAAGAAAAAAAAACAATAATTGTCACCAATTTTTTTTTTGATTCATTCATTGGATTCACTAAAATATTGCTAAGAAATTTTTACACATTTTTTTATAAATTTCTTTTAATATTTTAAGGATAAAATTGCATGATTGCAATATTAGCCATTTTCAGGTTTAATGTCACCTCATGTTTATAAAATGTGATTTTATATTTTTAAATAGATAATTATATATTATAAATCATTTTAGTGCTTTCAATTTGTTTTCAAAAATTTATTTACTATTTTTTATAAATTAAATAGGAAAAAAGGGTGTATTTAACTTATAGCCAAATTTGGCTTTTAAACTTAGCCTAAATCAAATAGACCCCTACCCAATTAAACCAACCCAAAAGACCCAAGCCTAATCCTAAATCTACCTGACCCAATCCGGATTAAATCTTGGTCGTTGGTCAATTTTGATCAACGGTCCAGATCCACTCTTACCAAATTAAACCAAACGAACCCCCAAACCCCTCTCATTTCCTCACTCGTCTCTATCTCTCTATCTCTGGTTCTCTCTAGAACCTTTCCCCTTCCCCTCC
>MU765820.1:43752-63020 GCA_026770625.1 Nicotiana glauca | reverse complement strand
CATATATATAATCAAAACAACATGAAAATGTGATTATTTAGGGTGTGATCATAGTCAAATTCACCTATTATCAATATTTATCGATAAAAATGATATAACACAATCATATTTGTATTAATGCATCAATTTACTAATGGAAATTTGAAACGAATACAGTAATTAAGGTAATTTATCGTACCCTCTCGATCAAAGTTCCGATTTTAAAACAAAAAATAAATAAATAAAGAGAATGAAAAACAAATTTTTAAACTTTCAAACAGGGCGCCAACTTAAACAAATAGAGAACAAAGGAAGAGAAAAAATAAATTTTATTTCCCAAGTTAGAATTATACCACATTAATCTATGAGGATTTTCAAGTGTTGACTCACATTTCACATTAATATCCAACTAAATTATGAACAACATAACGTATCAGTTGTGTATAATGTCTAGTCTTAGTTAAATACTACAAGTAATGAGATTTCCCATTTTCTCTTGCTAATTCAGTGCTAAAGCGTGTGTTTAATTAGATTTGCAATGGCCAAGGTCTCTCAATATTGACTATTCATTTGACTAAAAATGTATAATATATATTACTAAAATCATTTAGGTATATTTCAAGGAAAGTTCTAAGTTGACTTCATTGTCAGTGTTTATAGATTTGCATTGGCCAAGGTCTCTCAAGATTGACATACATTTTTTAAACAAAATACTTGGTATATCTATTATTATTTCCTTAAAAAATAAATCATTTAAGACTATTTCATGGAAAGTTCTGAGTTGTCATCCCAAGGGAACTTTACATCTCATCAGCCTTGATTTCTACAGAAATAATTTTTTTTAACCAAATGCTTCAACCGACAGTTTTTTTGAATTACAAATGTGGAGTTATAAGGTTTTATAGTGATGAGAAACTATAACAGGCATTTGTGATGTTACTTCGGCGAACGCCATCTTGAAGTAAAGTTAAAGAAACTAAAGCACTATCTTTTTCTTTTGATCTTCAATATTATTATGTTCTACTCATTCATCAGTTTCTGCAACACACTATCAAGCTGCTAATTGGAAAACTGCACCAAATCGAAAAGTCAAATTAAATCGAACAAAAAATTCGATTATGTTTGATTTGATTTGATTTGGTATTGAGTACGTAAAAAAAACCTCGAATATAACCGACATATAAATATATAATTTTTATATATACTTTTAATACTTTATATAGAATTTTTTTTTAAAAAAATATTTAGAAATATTTGGGATTCTCTCGTGGGATGTAATATTTAATAGAACTATGAAGTGCATCCATTTTTATTTATTTTAAATAATGAGTTGTATCATCACTTAAATTCTTATATCTTTTTCGAATTTAAAATGATATTTCAAAAATATTAATACTAAATAGAAAATATTGTTATTTAGATTTCATATTGATTTTTATGTATAATTATTAAATTCGGTTGACCTTAAAAGCATACATCAAGATTATTGTTAGACGACTAAGAAATTAACTATCATGTGCTACTAAAAAAATACTCCCATAAGAATATATTAATAGATCATAAGTTTTTCAAATTTTACTAAACATATATTCACTGATCAAAACTTTATCTACAACATTAACAAAGTAAGATTGAAATAATATTAATGTAACAAAATAAAAACGAGAAAATCGGGAAAACCAACAAAGCCGAATCAATCCAAACAGATATAGTTAACTTGATTTGGCCTTGTTAAAACATGAACCACCCCAGTCCATGTACACTAGTTAACTTGATTTGGCCTTGTTAAAACATGAACCACCCCAGTCCATGTACACTAGTTAACTTGATTTGGCCTTGTTAAAACATGAACCACCCCAGTCCATGTACACTAGTTAACTTGATTTGGCCTTGTTAAAACATGAACCACCCCAGTCCATGTACACTAGTTAACTTGATTTGGCCTTGTTAAAACATGAACCACCCCAGTCCATGTACACTAGTTAACTTGATTTGGCCTTGTTAAAACATGAACCACCCCAGTCCATGTACACTAGTTAACTTGATTTGGCCTTGTTAAAACATGAACCACCCCAGTCCATGTACACTAGTTAACTTGATTTGGCCTTGTTAAAACATGAACCACCCCAGTCCATGTACACTAGTTAACTTGATTTGGCCTTGTTAAAACATGAACCACCCCAGTCCATGTACACTAGTTAACTTGATTTGGCCTTGTTAAAACATGAACCACCCCAGTCCATGTACACTAGTTAACTTGATTTGGCCTTGTTAAAACATGAACCACCCCAGTCCATGTACACTAGTTAACTTGATTTGGCCTTGTTAAAACATGAACCACCCCAGTCCATGTACACTAGTTAACTTGATTTGGCCTTGTTAAAACATGAACCACCCCAGTCCATGTACACTAGTTAACTTGATTTGGCCTTGTTAAAACATGAACCACCCCAGTCCATGTACACTAGTTAACTTGATTTGGCCTTGTTAAAACATGAACCACCCCAGTCCATGTACACTAGTTAACTTGATTTGGCCTTGTTAAAACATGAACCACCCCAGTCCATGTACACTAGTTAACTTGATTTGGCCTTGTTAAAACATGAACCACCCCAGTCCATGTACACTAGTTAACTTGATTTGGCCTTGTTAAAACATGAACCACCCCAGTCCATGTACACTAGTTAACTTGATTTGGCCTTGTTAAAACATGAACCACCCCAGTCCATGTACACTAGTTAACTTGATTTGGCCTTGTTAAAACATGAACCACCCCAGTCCATGTACACTAGTTAACTTGATTTGGCCTTGTTAAAACATGAACCACCCCAGTCCATGTACACTAGTTAACTTGATTTGGCCTTGTTAAAACATGAACCACCCCAGTCCATGTACACTAGTTAACTTGATTTGGCCTTGTTAAAACATGAACCACCCCAGTCCATGTACACTAGTTAACTTGATTTGGCCTTGTTAAAACATGAACCACCCCAGTCCATGTACACTAGTTAACTTGATTTGGCCTTGTTAAAACATGAACCACCCCAGTCCATGTACACTAGTTAACTTGATTTGGCCTTGTTAAAACATGAACCACCCCAGTCCATGTACACTAGTTAACTTGATTTGGCCTTGTTAAAACATGAACCACCCCAGTCCATGTACACTAGTTAACTTGATTTGGCCTTGTTAAAACATGAACCACCCCAGTCCATGTACACTAGTTAACTTGATTTGGCCTTGTTAAAACATGAACCACCCCAGTCCATGTACACTAGTTAACTTGATTTGGCCTTGTTAAAACATGAACCACCCCAGTCCATGTACACTAGTTAACTTGATTTGGCCTTGTTAAAACATGAACCACCCCAGTCCATGTACACTAGTTAACTTGATTTGGCCTTGTTAAAACATGAACCACCCCAGTCCATGTACACTCCTACTAGCAAGTGTGGATGAAAAGGTCAAGCCACAATCATATTCAAGATTTTAAATTAGTGGTGAAAAATACATCAAATGCATAGGATTTGTAAACCGTGAATGTTCAATTGCCTTTAATCTCGAGTTGTTACCTCCTGAAGTTGGATTGAGTCAATATATTTTATGTTATGACATATGATTCAGTTTCCTATATAAAAAATATAGTGGTCGTGCCAAAAATAGACGTCTCCATAAGTGCGTCATTGCGTATATGATGATATAAGTAACATATACAATCAAACTTCTCTATAACAACTTCGTTTGTTCCGAATATTTTTGAATGTTATAGCTAAATATTGTTATTGAGAAAATATATTATAACATAAAACGAAATTTAATTCCGAAAAAGATTGACTTTTATATTGATATGTTGTTATATAGAGATGCTGTTATAGAGAGGTCTGACTGTAGTTCAAGATGAGATAGTGAGTAGTTTAAATTGAAAGTAACGAATGCACAAGTATGGCATTATAGATCTGCCTCTAGGCTACTCATGCATAATTTGGTGGTTTAAAGCAAGGCATTTTTGTATTAGGTTGGATCAATTCGGGTTATCAGGGGTGGCACCTAAGGTCAATTACTTAAAGAACTCTTTGTTACGTTCTTCTATATTTACAACAAATGGAATTATGTAAAACTCTAGCAGGATCTGGGCGATGGTCCAATTTCTAACACTTGGCTTTGTCTAGCCATTTACGTCTACTTCCCCAACATGCCAGACTATTGATCGATGTCCTTTAATTTTCTAATATGACAAGTAAAGAAGCAAAATCACAAAGAACTCTTTACTTTTATAAATCTCAGTATATATAATTATGTCCAAGATAGCAGAGCAAGAGTCCATGATTTTGAATGAGGAGGATTAGGGCCCTCATTCATCCAAACTTAGACATTGTGGTTACACAGGGGCCCCATGCCTGTTAGATGAGTGCCACTTTCATCATTTACCTGAACAAAACTAGATTCCTTTGAATTCCTCTCTATCATACTGAAAAGTAAGCCTATTGTAGTCACTTGCAAATATGGGGGAACATATATTTTTGTATGTTTTTCTACACAACTCATCTAAATGTTAGTATATGGTAATTGATTCACTTTTTATCCTGACGAATATACACCACGCCGAGCAAGCAAAATCTCCCTCTCTTTATTTGTATTTGTGAAACTGAGGCATCTGATGTTAAAATGCTGTTCTATGCTGCTAACTACTACAAACTTTGCATACTCCAACCAGCTTATGTCCAATTCCCCAACTTAATTCTTCCTTTGTTCATCTTCAAAAGAAACTCCTGATTAGCATCTAAATCAAAATCCTTACTAACCCAAACAACTGCATCTACAATTTTCCATTCAGGTCCCCATGTCTGATGCATTAATCCTATACTAACTACATGGATATTGTTCAAGGTGGTCCTTAGGAGAAGTTCCTCCCAATAATATATAAAACTTCCTCTTATTAGCTCCTACAAGAAAATATATATTCTATGAACGCTCCACCTGAAATCTCATAGTAATAACCATCCTATGCTTCTCCAAGGGTTAGCTACTTCTTTTTCTTTAATAACTGAGAATTTCCAAGGGCCAGTTCGCACACGGTTCAAAACTCAGTGGATAATGGACCTGTGCCTCTATCCTTCTCCGCTTAAATACTTGAATTTTGTCTGCAATAAGGATCGAACTCATGACATGCACCTAACCCACATATCACGAGCTGCGATCTTACCAATGAGCCAAAGTCCAGAAGTTCTCCGAGGGTGAGCTGCTGCATTTTTTATCTTCCTTCAAGTGAGATAAATAGTTAAGCTCGGTTTCTCCTTAAGAATTTCTACTGTCCCTCCAAGCTTCTATTTCTCACCATGATACAGCCATCAAAAGCTACAGAAGAAAAATGAAGACACCTAGGCACTGTACTACTCTAGTAGGTATTTAAATCACTAATTTGCTCTGTTTCAGTTGAACCTTTCATTTATTTAAGAACTTATAGAAAGAAGTGAACAATCAAGGAACCAAAACAATTCGACAAGGAGCTCTTTCAAAGTAATAAATGATCATTCTAATATCGCCCTGACTACAGGCAGCTATATCACAACGTGAACATGTAGCAAGGGTGATTCAGTTCTTCTCCTGGCTCTATGCAGAATACACACCAATAATGCAATATCTCCCTCTTTTTATCTTTGGTTGTGAACTCGGGTATAAATGTTAAAATGCTCTCTAAGCAGCTAACCACAGGAAAACACATATTTAGCCTATTCCAGTATATAATATCCCCATAATTTTTTCTTTAAATCTTCACGAGAAAGTCTGATCAACATTCAATTCCAAATCCTACAGATACTTCAGAATCTTACAACCCAAACAATTGCATCTCTGATTCTCCATTCAGGTCCTCGTTTTCCGATACATATTTTGGTAGGTGGCATCGCTTCAAACACATAAGTCCTGATTATTAAGTAAGTGGAAATGGTTGAAGTTGGTCAATGGGAGAAGTTTCTCCAACAATATGTCAAACCAGTAGTTGAACTTCTCACAAGGTTTTATGAGAAAATATGTATTGTTGAAAATAGCCTTTCCTTGAGCCGACGGTCTATTGGAAACAACCTCAATGTAGGGGTAAGATCTGCGTACACACTATCCTCCTCAGACCCCACTTGTGCGATCATACTTGATTTTTTGCTGTTGTTGTTGTAGTATGTATTGTTGAAAATTCCAGCCAAGCTCTCACAATAGCCTCCTAACTCTCTCCAGAGGCGAGCTACTTAAGCACGATTTTCACTTCCCCATATATATGTTAACCTCAGATGTCTTCCTCCAACACGAATACAAAAATTCAATCGGTGTCTCTTCAAAATTTTCTACGCTATAACCTTCTATGTCATTTTTTTTATAAGGTAAAGCTTTATTGATAAAAGTACCAAGATGGTACAGAAATTTACACAAGGACCTACAGAAACCTCCAGTTACATCTTCCCTAGCAAATCCAGAAATTCCATATATTGATCCATGTTTTCTAATAGACACCTCTTACACCAAAAAACAAGTTATGCAGACAAGAGTATTTTATTCTAGAAATCTGATTTCTTTTATTTTCAAAACAAACATTGTTCCTCCCACTCCAGACGGTTCAAAATATGCATATGGGATAGTTCTCCAAATCTGCCTCATTTCCTTTCTTATCTTCTGTCCTTGCTAGCTAGCCAGTAGATTTCTAATGCTTGAAGGCATAACCCAAGTAACTCCACAAAGGTTCAAGAATAGCTCCTAGCACTGCTTTGCAATTTTACAACGAAAGGGCAGATGGTCGACTGATTCCAAAACTTCTTCACACAGATAGCACCTATTGCTTAAAGTAAACCTCTAAACCTATGTTCTCCAACACTGTTACACAATAACAAACATGACACTGCCATAAAAGGCCACTATCGAAATGAAATAAAGACACCTAGGCACCTTACTCATCTAGCAGCTACTGCCTACTTGAAACAAAAATTTCCTCTGCTTCAGTTAGAACTTCTGTCAGTTTGAGAACATAGCATAAGAAGATCAACAATTAAGTAACCAAAACTATTTGTATAGCAGATTAGCAGCTCAAGAAGTCAATGATCATTCTCACGTCACCTCTTACACCTAATACAAAGTGCCATTGACTCCTTAGCTCTTGAAATAGAATAAGGAGTTGAAGCTAAAATTGGTTAAAATCGCCGAAAAGAAAATCAGTAATTTAACCACTAACCAAAACATGGGGCTACTATTAGATACAGTCCATAGAAATAATCAAATACCAAAGAGTCCCCATTTCCAACTCTCTATCCCAAGCCAAATTATGTTTACTAAGACCTGACTTCCCTGTCCCCACTACTTCTAATTCTAAACACACAACCAGCACTGCAGCATTACTTACAATATCAAATACTCCTACCACACAAAATTGGAACAAATGAAAAGCTAGAGAAAGATTAACCTCCTATCCTTTATTAGCATGATGCACCTTTGTCCACCTCAAAAGACAACATTTTTTTCCTTTCTACTTTAAAATAAGTTTCAAATTCAGACTTCTATGAGAAAGACTTTAATCCAATAAGGAGATTTTGACACAAAAATGGGATGATTTACCAGGACGGCCGCGTTGTGCAGATGCACCTACTGCCTTCGAAGCGGTAGACGCATTGCTACTCCATCCACTGACTTAAAATACTGAACTCACCATTTGGTTGGACAAACCAAGAACGGAGCTAGGTGTCGTCAAGGGGTTCAGTTGAATCCCCTTGGCCGGAAAATTACATTGCACAATAGGGCAAAAATGACTTTTTTTTTAAAATTAAATGTGAACAATTGAATCCCCCTGACACAAGGAAAGATTCCAGTGTACTCGCAAAGGGGTTTCAAAAATTGCTTTATATCACAGGTTCAAGTCCTAGGATTGATACTCTAGTATCCTTAATCCCTCGTATGTATTCCTTACTCCTACTTTGTCCCAAACCTAGTTAACAATCACTAGGATCAGCTACATACTATGGATAACAATGAGTTGACACCATAAACTTTAAGCAATGAATTATAAGAGGAGCTACAGGGCTGAAAAATATAAAAATTGAACCAGTTTTTCCACATGGGATCAATAAAAATAGCAAAAGCATTATAAGAAATGAACCATAAGTTAAAATGAAATAGTCATAAGCTTTGGTCTGACTCAGATTGTTGTTGTTGGGATGATTCAGAGTTGAGGAGAGCTTGTTGTGACTGTGTTTTCTCAAGAAAGGGCTTGAACATTAGCTGCAAATTCAGGTAACCAAATGCAACAGCTCCAATTACTACTAACCCAGATCTCAATGCTTTCATTTTTGTCGTATCCCTCATTCTTCTTCTACCGCTGCTTTCACTCTTCTTCTTCCCTTACACAAATATGCTGAATCTCGATTTTGTCTTTTGGTTTTTCTGTTTTCTCAACCCATATTTTACTAATATTACTGAACAACCTAGGGAAAGTTTAGAAATAACATTTGAAGCGTAGGGGTAATCTTAAATGTAGTAAAATGGAAAGAAAATTACAAGAAAAAGTATTGTGCATTTTAATTTTCATTCTTACCTCCATAGCTTGAAGGTGCCAATAATGGTTATTTTGTAAAAGAGGATAACTTTGTTATAGAACAAGACTTTGCTGAATTGGCTTAGTTACAAATGAACAAGATCACTTATATTTATACTTGTCTATGGAAGGTTCTAGATACAAAACTGTGATAACCCCAAAAAAGCTCATCACTTGGTTTATAAGTAGGAGGGTGTTTGGATGGGCTTAAAAGCTGGTCAAACCAGCTTTTTAAGCATTTTTTTTTATTTTTTGGAGTGTTTGGCAAACAAAAAAGCTGCTTAAAAAAAACTAAAAAGTGCTTAAAAAAGCCAAAAGCAACAAGTTGGCTGACCCCAACTTTTTTTATTTTGGCTTAAAAGCCATTTTAGTTTGACCAATAAAATTACTCTCTTGCCCTTATAAGTTTTTATAATACCAAAATTACCCTCTTCTTTCCTCTTCATCTTTATTTTTATAATACCAAAGTTTTTATATTTTCATCTTTTTAATAAGAAAAAGTGCTTACCACCACTTGTTTGACAAACACTTCAACAGCTTTTTTAAGTTTCAGCACTTTTATCCAAACATGTATCTGATTATTTATAAAATAAGCTCCAGCACTTAAAAGCTGCTTTTAAGCACTTGTACTTAAAAGCCACTTTTTTTAAGCCAATCCAAACGGGCTCTAGATTTTATGTTCTGAGGCCTTAAAATCCTCCTTTTATCTCACCTCGATTTGCATGCGTGATCCGGATGTATATCCGGAAAGCTTTGATGTGAAAATATGAGAAATAGAAATTTCTAAAGTTACAATTTGATTATGGTTGACTTTGGTCAATATTTTGAGCAAACGGACCCGGATCTATGCTTCGATGATCCCCGGAGGTCCGCAGTAAAATATGGGACTTGGGCGTATGCCCAAAAATTAATTCCGAGGTCTCAAGCCTTAGAAATTAATTTTTGAAAGAAATTATTTTGCTGAATTATTTATGAAATAAAGAAAAGAATTAATGTTTGAAACAATTGGTATCGGGCCCGTATTTTGGTACAAGGCCTAGATACGACATTTAGCTCCAAACACAATAATATTTTCCAAAATATAACAATATCAAATAGTTTTCAAGTAAAATACACGACTTAATAGTCGTACGGGATGGACCAAGTCACAATCTCCAACGGTGCATGACCCCACGCTCGTCATCTAGCATGTGCATCACCTTAAGGTAGCACAACGATGTGAAATCTGGGGTTTCATACTCTCAGGATAATATTCACAATCATTACTTATCTCAATCCGGTCCAACTCTAGCCCGCGATGGCTTTGCCTCTCGAATCGGCCTTCGAAAGCTCCAAACCTACCAAAAACAGATTTATACCATCAAAATATACTAAGGAACAAATCCCACTCGAAAATAACCAATTTACATCAAGAATTTCGAAATTGGCCAAACTCGACCCCGGGCCCACATATCGGAATCCGATACAAATCACAAAACTAGAATCCTTACATTCTCACGAGTTCATACATATCAAGTACATCAAAATCCGACCACAAACGACCCCTCAAATCCCTAGATTTAGGTCTCCAATTTTCAGGCCCTAACTTCCAATTTGCTAATGATTTTCCCATATAATTCAAGCTTACAACCTTAAAAATCATCATAAAAGTGAGTTTGGGGACCAAGGACCTTACCTCTAAGAAACCTTCTTGAATTCCCCCTCCAGTTAGCTCTCTAAAGCTTTCTCCCGAATGAAATATGGTGAAAACCCACTCAAAATTGTGAAGGGTGAAATTTATATAATCTGACCCAGCAACACTACACCTGTGGTTAAATGGTCTAGGTGCGCATCTGCGGACCTGCACATGCGGTCCCAGGTGCGCACCTGCGAAATTCACTAAAAACTTCAAGGCCGCATCTGCGCAAAGAAATCCGCACATGCGCAATCGCAGGTGCGACCAGGACCTCACTTCTGCGGTCCCAGCCTGCCCCTCTCCTAGCCGATTCTGCAGCTTCAAAATCCGCTTCTGCGAGTCCGCACCTGCGGTCCCCTAGCCGTAGGTGCGGTTATGACAGCAACAGAAAACTTCAGCTGCCAAACCCGACTTAAAATCGCCCATCAACTATCTGAAATCACTCGGAGGCCCCCGGGACCTCAACTAAAAGCACAAACAAGTCACATTCCACTATCCAAGCTAATACCAATCTTCGAAACACCCAATACAATATCGAATAAATCAAACAACATTGGATTCAAGCCTAAGGTTCCAAAAACTTCCGAATTCCTCTTTTGATCAAAAAGTCTACCAAATCTCGTCCGAATGACCTAAAATTTTGCACACACGTTACATTGACACAACGACCCTACATCAAAATCTCACCTATCAACCGGAAAACGCTAAAATTTCAATTTCGCCAATTCAAGCCTAAATCTTCCACGGACCTCCAAAATATATTCTGATCACACTTCTAAGTCCCAAATCACCTAACGGAGCTAATCAATTCATAAAAATTCCAATCCGAGATCATATGTTAATAAGTCAAAACTTGGTCAAACCTTTCAAATTTTAAGCTTCAAACTGAGAACTGTTCTTCCAAATCCGTTCCGATTACCCTGAAAACCAAAACCGACGATTTACATAAGTCAAAATACATCACACGGGCTAGTCATGCCCGAGAACTGGCGAGCGAAGTGCAAAATCTCAAAATGACCGGTCGGGTCATTGCATCCTCCCCCATTTAAACATTCGTTCGTCCTCGAACGTGTCCAGAGTTGTTCCGAAAACTATCAAACCGCTGTGTAACTGTAAAGCCCTAGAAAAAAAAAATTTGCTTAGTAATTTAAGTCTTCGTGGTGCAAAGGTAGGCTAAATATTTTATCTTGCATGCAAATGAGGATCTAGGATATAATGGATATCAATTGGATATGTTAATAAGTGTATAAGTCATATTAGAAGTGGTTTGGGATCTAAGGAGAGGCTTAAGTCTAAGCCAAGTTGGAAAATTTCATATTAGACGAAAGTTGTAAAGGAGTGCGCACAAGACCTCACTTTGAACGATCATATCTCCAGTTATATAAGGATTTGTGTGAGGAACAATCTATCAAATTAAAGCCCTTTGAGTCTAGTTTCCAACGCAACAAACTGTTCATCATTTGGAGGTGTATACAGAAATTTATGATCATTTTACTGGTCAGGTGTCACATGCGCGAACTGCGCGCGAACTTTGCGCGAGCTCGCGAGTTCGCACGTTTTTGCTGAGTATTCTGCCCCCGACGCGAACAACACGCTAAATATGCACAAGTTCACGCGCCTGGAAGGTTTTAATACCCCAAGACCAGTCTAGAGAGTTCCCAAGTCATTTTTGGGGTTAAGACTTGCTCTCTCAAGGGGATTTCGTCCCAAACTTCATACCTATGATCCAAGGTAAGGTTTTTAGAGTACTTTGAGTAATTTCTACCCCCTAAACACTTATACTAACAAGGATTAATCTTCAAAATCTTTAGATTTTCCTTCAAATCCTTGAATTCATCAAGAACACCACAAGTGGGGATTCTTAAAATTCTTACTACAAGAGGTATGTCTATCATCTCTAACTACTCTATGGTGATTATTCATGTAAGATATATACATTAGAACTCATGGGATGGTGATTGGGAGCCGTAGGTGCCTAACCTAGGTTGTGTTGGTATTGTAGAGGTTGTGAGATGGGTCATTGAGGTATGATTCTTGGTATAGTAGTATTATGTATGCATGCATGTGCAAATAGGGTTGTGGGAAGATTGATGAACATAAATCGGTAAAGATTGGGTTTGGAAATGAAGGAAATCTTGTAAAAGAGAATTAAAAATCAAGACGCCAACTAGTGTTTGATAAAATGGTCCAACGAGCTGAAACCATGAATGTCTTCCTAATTTGTGTTTAATTTTGCTATGTTTCAAGTAGTTTGAGATTGCTAGAATTTTCGAAACGTCGTAGTAACTTAAGGAAAGCTTAAACGAGGTATGTATGGCTAACTTTAACCTTTATAAATTCACCTTGTTTAGAGTACGAGAAATTGGTACGTGTTATTTATGTGCACTATTTGTGAATTTTGGTTATCTCATGGGTGTTAAGACAAAATGGCCTATTTCATGGATTATTGAATATGAGGGAAATGGTATTGATGGCTACAGAAATTCTTGTGAATTGTGGAGTTGCTCTTTGAGAATTATTGTTGTTGTTCTATGTGAATTGTTGTTGTTATTTCCTAAAAAAGAGTTGTTAGTGATCTTTGTGAATTGTTGGGCTATTTGTTAATTGTGATTTGTTCGGTGGGATCGGGTTGCGCGCCGCAACACGAAGTAATAAGGTGTGGGTTGTGGTGATAAGGGTGGCTGAGGTAATAAAGGTGACCGAGGTAATAAGGGTGGAAAAGTGATCGAAATCACTATTGAAATGAAAATATAAGAAAGCTTGAAATCATTTATGTGGAAATGTTGAAAAGGGAAACAGGAGAAATTGTAAACTTGTTTGGCTTGATTGTTCCTTTCATTTGTACTTGATTATTGACTCTATTACTGTTTGCTGGTTGCGTATGGTTTGAGTTTCTTAGGGTAAAGTTTGTTCATACATACCAGTGCAATTCAAGTGTACTGACGTCCCTTTTGCCGGGGGCGTTACATTCGTGTCGTGATTATAGGTGGATATATAGCAGATACTCCAGTCCATCGACCGTAGCTCCTCATCACTTCCTGTCAGCTGAATTGATGAGACCCTTTCCTTCTGGGGCCCTGCGTGGCTCACGCCGCTTCTGTTCTTTCCTTTTGGGATCTTGTTTTGGTATTTGTAAAAGGTATAGCCGGAGTCTTGTTACGGGCAAGTACTATATTATTCCTTTTCATCTTTAGAGGCTCCATAGATAGGAAAGTGGGTTATGAACTTATGTAAATATGTATTTTGTATGTTTGGGCGATGTAAGTTATAAACCACGCAAAGGACTACGTATGTATGTATGTTTTGTAAAAAGTGTTTCAATTATAAATGGCTATTTCACTTGGTTAATTGATAATGAAAAATACGGGGTAACATGTGGGACAGAAAAGGTACCCAGGTCCGCTTGACTGGGGATACCCGGTCGAGCGCTGGTCATGTCCCGCGAACTTGGGGCGTGACAGTAACCTTACCATGCACGTACCCAAGGGTGATCCCACATCATCCTATCTCATTTAGGTTTGACAACACAAAGTAACTATAATTCCACAATCCAACCTAGCCCATAAACCTTAGAACCACATTTTTACTTCTGAAATCATCCACAGGATCAGAATCCCACATCTATACTCTGAATAAGCCCGAACAAGCTGTAACAAAACCATATCTGCAACCTCAGATGCAATTACATGATATACCACATAATTCAAACACTCGTAGCGATCACTTCTAATCACAGAAGTTGCTCAAAATAACCGAATATCGATAATAAGCCTCTTATCAAATAAAGCCTCATTCTAACATTTTCGTGTACTGCCAATGATTAATGAAACACGTAGAAAGTCATAACCATTCCTCATATCAACCATTCGTGAAGCCACTTCTCCTTTGGCAAGGACCATGGCAATTTCTAAGCTGAACATCAATATTATCCTTCCAACATGCGGAAATCAAATCCATTTGTATTCATCATAGATCCTATCGATCTCATCTAATCCAACACAACTACTCTGGTGACATGACACATCAATACAGACTAAGGCCACAACTCGTGCAATCTGCGCACCAATAAGCAACAATCCGAACATACTCAAATCATAAAAATGACTCAAATGAGAGAGTTGTACCGCAAGCTCACCAGTACCACCACACGCAATGCTCAGAACCCGTCATACCTCGTAAAAACAGAACATACAAATTTAACCCGAACGATCATACCTCCACATAACTTTGTTGCAATGCGCTGCCCTACCCAAACACCGGTCTGCGTAATATACCTCGAGCCACCCTGATCCAGATCTATAACCATTCGGAATTCAACATCAAGGACTCAGAGTGCATTACCATAACCACGGAGAAGCGAATGACATATCACCACACAACCCGAAACAACATTACCAATATGCAATCAATCATGCAACCCTATAATATCTGTCTCACTCAAATTCTGCTATAAAGACCAAATGGAACCGCACCATATGTGCATATAACCAACAAACCATAACTCCCCGCAACAAGGAAACATAACTCATAGATCACCCCAGAACACTAACAAGCTAAAAAATAATCAATTCATCACATCCCTTAACAATAGCAACTCAGAGTCAACCTACCGGACTTGATGCATAAAACACATCCATATTGGCCTATCAATGAACCCTTTATCAAGGAGTCCCTAAAGCTGCTCTTTCAACTCCTTTAACCCCGCCGGTGCCATACGATATGATGCCCGACACCAAATTTATACCGAAATCAATAACCCTGTCCGGCGACATGCCCGGCAGCAGGAAACACATCCGAAAAAGTCTCTCACCATCGGAACTGAATCAATGGTAGGAGTCTCTGCACTGACATCCCTCACAAAGGCCAAATAAGAAAGACAATGTTTTCCAATTATCTGCTAGGTCTTCAAAAATGAAATCACCCTACCGGGAACATAATCCGTCGAACCTCGCCACTCAATCCGTGGAATCCCCAGCATAACCAACGTCACTGTCTTAGCATGACAATCCACAATAACACGACACAAAGACCACCAGTCCGTACCCAATATCACACCCAAAATCTAGTATACTAAGCAACAAGGATCCACACGGGTCCTCGAACCTCCAACAGTTACCATACAAGGCCGATATACGCGGTCCACAACCACGACCTAACCTGTTTATGAGAACTCCCAGTCTCCAAATCCATACAATATGCGAATCACCATATCTGATCCCAACTCCGCCGTCCGAATATACAACACACTTCTAATACCCAATCATCACACGAGAGGTACTCCTATAATTCTTCTATACCACCATGAAAGCTCGAATATCAGCAGTCGATCCAACAAGAGAGTGCTACAATACTAATGAAGTATCCTCAGCTCAAACATCTCGCCCTTTTCTAAAATGTATACCCTCATCAGCCACACCAATCAATGATGTCATTTATCTAGTCATCTGAAACTGTCCATGAGCCTAAGAATTTGTGACCTTCCTTCTAGAACTGAACCGCGAC
This sequence comes from Nicotiana glauca, assembly GCA_026770625.1. NCBI lineage: Eukaryota > Viridiplantae > Streptophyta > Magnoliopsida > Solanales > Solanaceae > Nicotiana > Nicotiana glauca. Next base: position 47,298 of record MU765820.1, on the reverse strand, counting down.
CTTACTCATACAAATCTCAGCCCTACAAAACATACCACATACACCATACCATCCTAGGATAACCATGAGAACTTCATATCAATTCCGAGCCACAAGCAACTACGTACTCAACTAGCCAAGAACTTTCCAGTGATCCCATCTAGAAGAAAATCACTATACATCCCATGCTCCTCACGCTCGTAGAAAATATACATCTCTAACTGTGGTAGAAACCATCAAGAACTCTCCAAATTCCATTTGCACAAAACTAAACCGTTAGGACTGAATCCTTCTAACTCAACCAAGTTACGCAGGCCACTAAAACCCAAGAGCATTGCCGCAGAACACCTGTAGAAACTCATTACCCCTTAAGCACCCAAAGAACTAATCATATCCTTACCATGCCAACCCGGCCTGCTACCAAGCTATATCATCTATCCAAGTTCCTTCTGATTTACCTTCAACTTGATACTTCTTCTCGCTATAATACCACAATCCTCGACCCATACTCACCATACGAGACCCAAGCATAAAGACACACCGTCCTACGGTTCATAAGCCGTTGACTACTCTCTCAAATATCCCCAAAAGCACTACATTCTAAATACTTTCCCTGAAGAGACTTCCTTCGAATCTAAAGCCATTACCTTCACCTTCCGGATACTGATGTGTAGAATCCATAATGATATAGAAATACAACGATTCTTGACACCCTTTAATGCAAACCTCAGTTTCTAGCCAAATATACAACCTAAAAATCTCCAATTATTACATGTAAAATCTTGAACCCATTAGGACCATTATCGAGAGTCATCCACTCTACTCAAACCGTAATTAGACCGATCAAACAGACCAGACGACCTGTGCTTTAATAGCACTCCGACACTGCAGAATGTAACCTTACCTTAATACAACCAAGCAACTTCCTATTCTATGCACCGTACATCCTTTACCAATAAAAAATTAAGTTATTCCGTGATTCTCATACACCCATAAAGCATAACATAACCTTTATTGAAATTTCCTTTACTCGAGCCATCCTCAGTCTCAACCTCCGTAAGCCATAACTAATTCACCAGTACGCCTCAAACTGGAACCAACATAGCACATAACCGTGCAATCAATAATCAATAGCAGACTCCCCCACTTGGCTCAAAGCCATAGATCAGAACATACAATAACTCATAACGCATATACTCTATTACTACCATAATACCGTGGTGAGATTAAAGTAAATCCTTCATAAGCTCGTGCAACACAACCCATCTAGTACTTCAAATCTTCTGCAAATCTCGCATTCACCCTTGTAACAACTAAGCCCACTCTTTTAAGCGATCCAAATTCGAATTGCAACACATATATTTCACTAGTACAAGAGGTCTTCCAACAAACAGTAAAAAGGATCACACAAACTTCAAAACACTCCGCAAGAGATAACCCACATACTTTCCCTCAAACTAACTACTCTTCATACTTCTGCATAATCATACTATTACTCGATCACTTACCCTTCCTAAATCTGAACTTACCCCACGACGTGGAGTTTAATTTATTCCACAACTAGACTACACGAAAAGATCCTTCAACATACCCATAACTCGGGGCTACATATCAAACCAAGATGAAAATCAAGCACCAAATTGTTCTGCCTACCCTCAAGTAGACTCTTCTTATCACATATAAATCATATGAACACATCACGCAGTCACATCATGCTCATCACATAGCCATCCAGCCATCACTTCCACTAATAGGGACACTATCGGATATATAAGTCCAAAAGCATGTGCTCACACAATCAACACTTCATTGCTCAAGCTAACGCAAGGCCTGGCCTCAAGCCCTACTGATTGGCCAAATATCAACATAGAGAAATCACATCTCGCCCCTCAATTTCGAAAATCACAAGTCGTCGATGCACAACTGATACCGAGTGCTCATGTGCGCATACGAACGCGTGAAAGGAATTCAAAGAGTTACATTTCAAGATTAATCAAGGACGCACGATAAGAATTCAAGAAGGTGAAATTTCCTAAAGGTTCTGCAGCCTCCCGAGGATAAGTACAGACGTCTCCGTACCGATCCGCGAGACTCTATTAAACCTGCTCATGACTCGTGAGACCTATGTAACCTAGGCTCTGATACCAACTTGTCACGACCCTAAAAATGAACCGGTCTTGATGGCGCCTATCGTGAAACTAGGCCAGCCGACACAACTCCGGAATTAACCTTTTAATCAATAACAATCATTTTTAATCCTTTAATTAATCAGTTATCTCATAATGTAAGTCTAAATGGACAGTGCAGAATAAATACACAAGCCCAAAATTGGGGTGTCACAAGTCACGAGCATATACTAAGGTCTGAATACAACTAAGAGTCTAAAAAAATGTACTAAATACAGTCTAAAGAAAAAAAGAGGGAGAAAGGCAGTGTTGCGAACGTTGGGCAATCAACACCCACTATCGGGTTCAAAAATACTTGAATCTGCATACAAGGTGCAAAGAGTAATGTGAGAACGCCAACTTAGCAAGTAATAAAAGTAAATGAAAGCTGAGTAGTAAAAAACATGTAAGCCACATCATAACGCTACAGCAAATGGAATACATTTCCAAAACAGTACAGAAATCATTCACTCCGTAAATCATGCTCAGTTTCAGTAAAACCTTTAAAAACAATTTTCAATAGTTTCAAACGAGTGATAAAACAGTGAGTAAAAATGATAGAAACATAAACAGCTCCTCGGGCAAAACATGTACCATAAACCGCCCCTCGGGCATAATATCAACAGAACCAGCCCCTCGGCCTACCTCACAATCACTCGTAATCAGCCCCTCGGGCATAACATGAATCAAGAACCACCCCTTGGGCAACGTAGATCAAGAACAACCCCTTAGGCTACAATACATAACTCACACTAGTACCCACGCTCACTAGGGTGTATAGACTCCGGGAGGGGCCCCTTACGACCCAATCACAATAACAAGCCATCTCGTGGTATAATCAAACAGGATCTCGGCCTCATATCAATCACAAGCCACCTCGTGGCATAATACATCAGACCCTCAGCCGCTCATATATCACAAATCAGTACCAGATGCTGCGGCGCACGACCCGATCCCATGATATCCTCACAACACAGGCCCTCGGCCTCACTCAGTCAGATCTCACTCAAGCCCCTCGGGATGACAGTAAAACAAGTACTCGGCTCAAAATATTTTATGAAATCAAAATGTCACGACCCAAAATCCACTAAGGGTCGTGGTGGCGCCGGACACCGCTGTCAGGCCAGCCAATTAGATTACCGATTTAAAAATCCTTTTCAAATACATCAAATTCTAGAATTTTCCTTCCATTTTCACAAATAAAGAGGTTTTTGCTTCAATTCAAATTAACAATAACAATTAAATCAAACTTTTCGAAAAACCATTCCAGAACCCGGTGTCACAAGTGCATGAGCGACTACTGATAATGAAATAACATACAACCTCTGTTCGGAATACAATGGACAGGAAATGAATAAATCAAGTACAGAAAGGAACTACACTAGCTGCAGGTCGCCTCGCA